>CAUYPK010034231.1:0-42735 GCA_963574355.1 Loris lydekkerianus
GATTGGTGGGATTACACCTGTGGTGCGTCTTACAAGGGTACGTGTGAAACTTAGTAAATGTAGAATATAAATGTCTTAACACAATAACTAAGAAAATGCCGTGAAAGCTATGTTAACCAGTGTGATGAAAATGTGTCAAACGGTCTATAAAACCAGTGTATGGTGCCCCATGATCACATTAATGTACACAGCTATGATTTAATTAATTAATTAAATAAATAAATAAATAAAATTCTTACAAAGGACCTGAGAGCCCTAAAAAAAAAAAAAAAAAAAAAAAAAGAAAAGTATCCTAAAAGGGGGTGACAATTGAGTCTTAAAGGCTAAACTGAAATTCTCAAGGTACATCGGGGACTCTTGGTCAAATGAGAACCTCAGATTAGATGGGAGTAACACGTATTGAGGAATACATGGGTCCAAGCCACACTGAGAGCTAACATCCATATTTTCTTGATATTTCAAGAGGTATATTGCCATTTTCTCCTACTTCAATAAATACCTAAGTAGTCAACAGTTTAGTATTATCATTAACTCTTGTTTAGCCAGCAGCCCACAGAGGGAGGCAGGTGGTATTATTAATGAATACAGAGATTTTTGGTTTTTACTTTCAAACTAGTGATCTCTAGCCAGGGCAATGATGAAGATATGATCATAAAAGGATGAAAAAAAAAAAAAAAGAAAGAAAAGACAATTGGAACTATAATGAGAGATGATATGACTTTCCGGTATATTGTGGGAGAAAGACCAATTCAGTAAAAGAGTGATGGGCTGTGATCTTGAGTTATCCTGGCTCAACATCTTATATTATCACAAGTGAAAATTTTGTGTTTGCTGTAGAAGCTTTCCTACTTTTAAATCTTGAGGGCAAATGCAGAAGTGTAAATAAATATTTGAACGTCCATTTCATCATTTATCTTCTTAGCATAAAAAGATAATAAAATGAAACAGACTCTGTTCTCAGGTCTGCAAAAGCAATCTCAGTGTTCTCCAGATGTTGTGTTTACTAAAGAATAGCTGAAGAAATATTTGAAGAAAAAAAAACTGTCAACCAGAATTCTATATCCAGTGAAAATATTCCTCAGAAATAAAGGTGACATGAAAACATTGTCAAGTAAAGGAAAGCCAAAAGAATGTGTTATCAACAGACCTGAGACAGTGAAGAAAATCTCTAGCTAGAGGGGAAATAAAACCAGAGGGAAACCTGGAAGATCAGGAACGAGGAAAGAGGACCGAGATGGTAAATAAAGTAGACTATTCTTCTCCTGAGTTCTCTAAGTATGTTGAATGGTTGAAATCAAAACTTAGAACACTGTCACATGGGGGTTTTGAAATGTGCAGACGTAATTTGTAAAATAATTATAACATAAAAGAGCAAAGATAAAGAGACCTATATGGTGGTGAGGTTTTTATATTCCACTTGAAGAGGTAAAATATTTACTCTGTGAGGACTATGAAAAATTAAATTTGTAGATTATAATCCCTAGAACAGCTACTAAAAAGTTACACATATATATTGATATATTGTTAAAAGCACATTAGATAAATTAAAGTTAAGTATTAGAAATGTCTGAGTAACCAAAAATTCGGGGAATGGGAAAAAGAAAGGAATGAGAAATAGAGGAAACAAATAAAAAACATAAAATGATACATCTAAAATCACAATGATTTTAGATCAAAATGTCCTAAATATATCCACTAAAAGACATAATCAGCATGGATTACAAATGAATGAACTATGTGCTGTTTATAAGGAATTAATTTCAAATGAAATAGCATAAGTAGTTAAAAGTAAATTAAAACCACAATGACATATCACCTTATGCCTGTTGGGATCATTTTTATTAAGAACTTCAAAAATAATGGATACAGAGAGAAAAGAACACTTCTACTTTGTTGGTGAGACTACAAGCTAGTACAAAGTCTATGGAAAACAATATGGAGATACTGCAAAGAACAAAAAGTAGACCTACCATTTGATCCAGTAATCCCACTTACTGGTTATTTACCCAAAGGAAAAGATGTCATTCAATCAAAAAGATACCTGAACTCAAATGTTTAGTACAGCACAATTCACAATTGCAAAGATGTGGAATCAGCCTAAGTGCCCATCAATTCATGAGTGGATTAACAACCTGTGGTGTATGTATATCATGGAATACTACTCACCCATAAAGAAGGATGATTTAGTGCCTTTTCAACAATTTGGATGGAACTAGAGACAATTATTCTAAGTGAAGTATCTAAAGAATAGAAAAAAAGATCCACCTCATGTATTTACTATCAAATTGTAACTAACTGAAGAGCATGCCTGTGGTAAATGTAGCTGTAATATGTCAAATTACAGAGAAGGAAGTCAAGGGAGTAGGAAGAGGAGGAGATGGTGAAAACCTACCTAGTGAGTACAGTGAACACTAGTTAGGTGATAGGCAGTCTTATGAACATGATTCAAGGATTATAAAAATGATGTATGCAACCAAAAATATCTGTATTCCCATAATACTTTGAAGTTAAGAAAAAAGAATCAAAATGATATGTCATGCAAACACTAATCAAGGGCAAGTTGAAGGGGCTTTCTTAACATCTGATAAAGTAGACCCCTGAGCAAAGTAAATTACCTGGGCTAAAGAGTAGGACATTATATTGTAATAAAAAATTCACTAAAAGGAAATGATGGTTTTTGATGTTTGTGCAACTAACAATAAGTTTCAAAATACAAGAGTAAAAAACTGACATAACAAAAAGGTAAAGTGGACAAATCCACAATTTTGGTGGATATTTCAAAATCTTTTTCTCAGTAATCCATAGAAATGGAAAGGGCACAGAAGACCCAACAACATTGTCAACCAACTCAACCTGGTTGGCATTTATAGAACATTCCACTCAAGAATAGCACCTAAGAAGCCGTTTGTAAGTGCACATACGAAATTCACAAAGATAGATCATATTGTGGGCAAAAATAAACTTTAACAAGTTGGCCAGAATTGAAATGATAGAAGGAATGGTCTCTGACCACAACAGAATTAAACTAGAAATAAATTTAGTAGAAACATATCAGGAAAATCCCCAAACACTTAGAGGCTAAATAAACTCTTCTTAATAGCGTCTGTCTACTTTATATGCTGAAAACTACACTGAGCTGATGGAAGGATTCAAAGAAGATCTAAATAAATGGAAAGACATACTATGCTCAGGAATGGGGAAGATGTCAATTATCCTTAATCCACAGATTGAGTACAATTTCAATCAAAATTATTACAGTATATTTTAAAGACACAGCAGCCTCAGTCTAAATTATATATGGAAAGGCAAAGGAATTAGTATAGCCAAAACAATGATGAAAATAAAAAACTGAGTCAGAAGAATTATACTATAAATTTTAAGACTTAATATAAACTATAGTAATCAAAACAGTATGGTATTGGTGAAGAGATAGATACATAGATATATGGAACTGAATAGAGTCTCCAGAAATTGATTCACACAAAGATAGGCAACTGATTTTCTTTTTTCCACAAAGGAATAAAGAAAATTCAATGGAGAAAGGACAATTCTGTCCTCCAAAGTTCATGAGCTGGAAACTTAACCCCTGGTACAATGGTGTTGAGAAGTGGGAACTTTAAGAGGTGATTAGCTCATAAGGACAGAGTGAATTCCACCCCCTTTCTGCTGCCTTACGCCATCTCACCCTCTTGCCACGGGACAGTACAGCAAGAAGGTTCTCACCAGATGCTGGCACCTTGATGTTAGACTTTCCAGAACTGTGAGACATAAATTTCTTTTTAAAAATAAATTACCCAGGGAGGCGCCTATGGCTCAAAGGAGTAGGGTGCCATTCCCATATGCCGGCGGTGGCTGGTTCAAACCCAGCCCCGACCAAAAACAAAAAAAAAAAAAAACAAAACTGCAAAATAAATAAATAAATAAATAACCCAGTCTGTGATATTCTGTTTTAGCAACAAAATGGACTAAGATGGTCTTTTTAACAAAGACCATTTAGAAACAAATAGATGCATACATAAGTGCAAAGAAATGAACCACATTTTAAACCACATACCCCAATGCAAAAATTAACTAAAATAGATGATAGGTCTTCATCTACAACATTAAACCATTAACTTTTAGAAATAACAGGAGAAAATCTTTGTGACCTGGAATTAAGCAGAGTTCTTGGTTATGACACCAAAATTGATAAGTTGTTCTTTATCAAAATGAAATAGTTTTTCTCTGCAAAATACTCTATCAAGAGAATGAAAATATAAGCCACAGACTAGGAGAAAATATTTGAAAATATCTTGAAATATTCTGGACTTACATCTGGAAGATATAAACCCCCCTCAAAAGATTAATAGTTTAAAAAGTGCACAAAAGGCTTGAATAGACATTTTGCCAAAGTAGATAAAAAGATGCAAAATCAGCACAGGAAAAGATAGTTTCACTAGCTATTTGGGAAATGTGAATTAAAACCAAGATAAGATTGCCTGACACATTTATTAAAATGGCTAAAATTGAAACAGACTGACAATTAATAATCAGTGCTTCAAAGAGTGTGGAAAATATGGGACTTTCATACATTGCCAGTGGGAATGCAAAGTGATACAGCAACTCTTTTCCACAGTATGAAAAAAAAATAAAAAATAAAATATCCACTTACCATATGACCCAATCACTGTGCCCTGGGGCCTTCATTACAAAAATGTTAAAAATTGTGTTCATCAAAAACCCTACACACAAATGTTTATAATGGATTACGTATAATCACCCAAATCTGAAAACCACTCAAATACCCTTCAAGGGGTGAATGGATAAACTATTGTCATACGTCCACATGATGGACTCAGCAATGAAAAGGAGCAAACTATTCAGACACACTCATGAATGAACTTCACATACGTTACGCTAACAGAAATAAACCAGACTCAAGACAATGTGAACTCTATGATTTCATTTATATGTCGTTCTGGAAATGGCAAAACTGTAGGGCAGGGGTTGCCAGAGGCAGGAGGATTTGAGGACAGCGGTATAGCAGGGAGGTATCCTGACTACAGTGATATTACCTGACTGTATGCATGTGTTAAAATTCATAAAAACAAACACCAACATAGGAGCCAGTTTCACTGTACATTCATTTTTAAAATGAGAGAAAAGGAATCATATGGACAAAAAGAGGGTAAAAGCAGAAAAATCTGCTTGCCACATAGGGTCTCCTGTTAGCAATGTTGTTTTTGATGTTGAACAGGAAAGAACATAAAAATCATGAATCTGTTCCCCTTGAAAATCACAAACATTCCTCAGCCAGGTTTTGTTAAAAAAAAAAAAAAAAAGAATCAAAGTTAGAGAAGGAATACAGTGTGGCCGAATGCTGCCCACTGTTCCTTCTGAAGGGGCGGAGAGGCCCAGAGCAGAGTCTCACAAACTGTCCCCTAGGAGTTAGAAAGCCAGGCCCTCTCTACCTGGATTTTGGGGATCAAGATTGAATGTAGCATTGCCACAGCCTAAGGAGAAGGACCTTGAAATAGAGACCTTGGGAATGTTCAGAGATCCTGCAGGTTGCTCCTGCTGAAAGACTCTCGCGAAAGGAAAGCTGAGGGCTCTCGCCTAACTAGGAGCAAGCCAGCCAGCCCAGTGCAGGACCTGGGATGCAGAAAGGAGGAAGAGTGTCAGCATTCAGTAATCCTCAGGGAAAGAATGAAGCAAGCATCAAAAATGCAGGAAGGTGGGCCTAGCTGTGAGATGTCCAGGAAAACAGGCTGGGTCCAGCCAGATGCAGCAATGCCCTAGGGCCCAGCTGGGGCTGCAAGAGCTCATCAGCTTAGGGACTCTCCCCTTCTGCACCTCCAGATGTCCACAGCTCGAGTTAAACCTCACCTCACAACCATGTGGGGGTCTGGCTGCCTCCTGAAGTCGTACATCACCTAACACTCAGGTCCCCAAATCCGTGACTATGAGTTTAAAGGGATAAAGATTTGTGTCCCTGTGGTGCTGGTAGAATGGTACATTTGGTTAGGTCAGAAAATGCCTAAGTGATACAGAGAAAAAAAAAGTCTTGCTGACGTGTTTCATGGTGGAGCTTTCTCGGGAAGTGTAGGACAGCAGAAAATCCTGGGAGCTGCTTGGAGTCCCATCTCTGTCCTTACTCAACATGTGGCCTTAATCAATCTCCCACCGTATTCCAACTTATACCTCCCCTAATCCGTGTTGCTTCTGATCTCATGCCTAGAAATCAAGGCCCAGGAAGATGAAATGACTGTCTTGGCTGACCCAGTTCCTGAGTGCCATCCTGCTTTAACTCAGGTCTTCTAATTCCAGAGTCATGACAGACCTACCTCACTTCTGAGAGAAAGCACTTACTTTCTCGAGGAAAATAAATAAATAAATATATATATATATAGACAGATGGAAAGACAGAACCCCGGGTACTTGATAACACTTTTTTGTTTGTTTGTAACACAAGACATGCAATAGATTATACCCACTAGAGAGGAAATCATAGGAAAATATCCCTCCTCAGGCACAAAGCAACAGGACACAGTTATATCCCCCGTACATGAGTTGGCACCTGTCAGGTGGTATTCTGACTTGTGCCTTCTCAGACGAGACGCAGGGCGGCTTACACAGAGGGGCTCAGGTCAGAGGCTGCTGTGGGAAGGACGGCAAAGGGGAAGCAATGAAGATTATTCAGGAGGAAATGTGCGTAAGGTAAATGCTATTTCCAAAAGGCATAACACCTGCCCATTTATTGTTGATAAGGAAATGGTGGCAGTGTTGAAACAGAACAGGTAAACTGTCCAAAAAGGAGGTGAGTGTAGGAATGATGATCTTACGTCTCATTCTTCACAGTCACCAAAGATGAAGGTGTCTCCTCTGTAGAAGAAGGTGTGGAACTGGCAAGGCTCTGACTCTCTTCTTCCTTCCTAGTTTCCCATCATGAACCGACTTTGTTTACTGACTCCTCAGATTGCCTGAGGTTATCATATTCATCTTCATATCTTTCTCTCTCTCTCTTTTTTTTTTTTTTTTTTTTTGCAGTTTTTGGCTGGGGCTGGGTTTGAACCCACCACTTCTGGCATACAGGACCGGTGCCCTACTCCTTTTAGCCATAGGCACTGTCCCATCTTCGTATCTTTTAAACTAGTCTAGTAGAGTGTTGGACACACAGCTAGTGTCCAATAAGTGCTCACTGAAAAAGTTGGCACTGTTGACTTTATAAGCCCCAAAGGGCCACACAAAGAAAAACTATATGTATTGAGGAATGCCTCCCTGGGACTATTTCAGTCCCAGGTATACAGGTCAGTAATTCTCAGTGTGAGCAGCGGGAAGGTCTTACTCCAATTGTCCAATTCTCTCTAGCGGAACTGAAGCAAACCTGGGAAGCTTAGAACTTGCAGATTGGCCCTGGAACAGGGTCCGGTACTGAGGGTGTACTAGGCTCCATGATTAGCTGGAGGGCCTGGGAGCCAATTTCTGGCAATTTATAGCCAAAGAAGGAAACAAATGTCAGCTTGAGAAAAACACACTCAAAGGACCCGAGGTGTAGGTGTGAGCCCGAGCCAGGATCTGAGGAGGTTGGAAACGGCTGAGCAGATCGTGGAGGTGGACAGGATGAAGGTAAACCGCTCGTGAACACAGTGAGGCTGGAGGCCCTGCTTTGGGAACAGGTTTAAAAGCCTAGGTCAACTCGATAGGAGGATATGAAAATATAACAGAAACAAACCGGTTTTCTTCTTCTCAACTTTCCATTTATACGTTAATACATCATGATGATGACATGTGTCTGTTTTAGGGCATACCTGTCAAAGTTGAATAGTTCATCTTTTTGTTACTGAAATTTGTCCAAACATAAAACACCAACGTAACGTAAGCCCGACAAGCTGATCATGTGACTTATTCCAGGACAGAGATGCTTCTGTTTCTTAAGCAATATGGAAAGAGAGAGATGGACTCTGCTATCACCTGTGAGCAGCTCTTCTTTCTAGGGGAACCACATCCCAGAGAGAGTTGGGGGTGTCCTTGGGAGCTCTTCAATCTCTGACGTGGGGTCAAATACAACCCAGTTCAGGGAGCTCAGTCCCCACTCGACCCCCACAGTGAGTGAGATGTGGGTGCGGGCAACCTCCCTTCCTGAGAGGCTCCCATGGGCTGTGGTTTTAAGACACGCAGCTTTTAGTTCTGACTCCGTCTCTTGAAATTTCTCTTAGAAAGCAAATTAGCTTTCTAAGACTCATTTTCCTCATCAATAAAATGGGGGAGAATAATAGTATTTGGCTCATTGTTGTGAGAAAGATGAATGAGACAACGTGAATGTTTAAGGTGACCCTGAGAAATAGTAAGTGCTCAACAGATATTTGATATTATCAGTGTGTTGTGTATATTGTGAAATATGGAAGAGAAGCCGGAGTCGCAGCTGGAGGACACTGATCACACTGCAGAGTGCCCTGCTCTGTCCTGGTGTTAATTCGGAGGTGGCTGGACTGTAAACTTGTAAGAGGGATGTGTGTATTCGGTTGAGAACAGCTGATGGCATGCACAGACCCCTCCTGGGTCAGGAGTTCTGGGGTCTAGATCTCAGGGTTGTGGAGACTGCAGGGCGTAAACTTGACTTCTATTCATCCAGGGACCTGGCCTCCTGGTCAGTTCCTGGTCACCCGAACATCAAAGGGAAGCTTAGTAAGTCAAAGGCCCATTGTTAAATCATGGGATTAAAACTGGTGATGATAGGAAACCGCACTTCATCGATTAAATGCACACAGCATGTAAAGAATGCCAGTACATATAGTGTCTAATAAATAATCATCCACTGAGTAAACGGGGGACAGCAGTGAATCCAACTGCAGCAGCGCTGTGTGGTCTCCAGATCACCTGGATTTGCAGCAGGACTCAGAACACACAGCCCAGCCACGCAGGCCCCAACTTGTTCCTCCCTGAAATGCTGAATCCCAGCTGAAGACCAAGCCAGCCCAGAGACAGGCAGATGGATGTCAAACGTCGAGAAGGTGAGCTTCAGAGCACCGGCTCACACAAGCTTCCACTCGAACCTGTGGAAAGGATCTTGCACTATTTGCCCAAACAACTCCCTACTTTCTGAAACAAAGACACAAACAGATAAAACGATACCGCTGCTCTGTCCTGACTCTCTCCCAGGACAGAGAGGAGTTAAATTCCCTTCTGTGGCTCCTGCAATCCCCCTAGAATAGAGCTCTAAAAGGAGGCAGGCAGCTGCTTCAGAGACGCGCGAGGCCGTAATCAGCCCACAGTGCTTACCAAAGCACAAAGCTCCTGGGAACACAAGCCGTTCTTCAAATCAGACCCAAACTCTTCATTTCTCGCTTTTTAAAATCCTCAAACTGAAAAAGTAGGCTGGAACCTCAAAATCTTTCTGTAATTTTTCTCCAAAATAAACAAAGTGGTCAAGTATTTTATTTTATTTTTTTTCAATTCTGTGGAAACGCCTGAGCAGACGTGCAGAATCTCTCATCCAGGATGAAGGGCTTTGGAAGGCTGCAGCTGCAGGGAGATGATTTCTTCTACACTCAAGTCTAGATGTGTTTTCCAGAGAGAAGACTCTGGTTGAACCAAAATTTCCATGGTTACTATCTCCTCAGATCCTTAAGAGAGGCCTACACAGACTCAAGGGTAAAACTTTCCCAAATGCTGACAAACTTGAGACGTTCCTGAAGTGAGTGAACCTGAGTTTGGTCGCTACAGCTCAAGAAGTCTTCACTGGAGCAAAACTTGCTTGGGCCCAAAGGACCCTTCGCATCATGATTGCAACCTACTTTTCCAAACTTGGCTCACTCACTTCTGCCTGCCAGGCCATGTCCTTCTCTCACTTACCCTGCTTTCTCCCAAGTCTGAATCCTCCCCCGTGCTCTTCCCTCTGCCCAGTCTTCACTGGAAAATTCGCACTGATCCTCCAAGACCCAGTTCAAAGTCACTTTTTTTGTGACGCCTTCCTGGGGTGTCTCAGGAAGACGTGGCTGCTTCTCTCTCTCCTGCCCTCCCCTGTGTCCATCTGCTAGTCTGGGGCCACCCCTGTACTCTAGCTGTCCGAGGGTCCTCTCTCTCCCAGGGAGCCCCTCCGGGGGGAAGACTGTAGCTCAGTGTAACCTGGGGTTGACGTACTATGTGCTGAATCAATATTGAAATGAAATGCAGGGCACGTCTGGTGCTACAATTGTGTGTGAGCATGTGTGTGTCTGAGACAGAGTGTGTGTTACTGAAGGCAGAGACGTGCAATTTAAGCATAGCCAGGAATCTTTTCCTTGGGAAATTAATGCCAAGTTTTGATGGCCAGTAGCTGCTTTTTGAAGGGCTCCATTTTTCATGGAGAACAGAAACCTTGAGAGTTTAGCAAGATGGTGACTAGGTTTTCATATGTGAGGAGAATTTTTATTTTTCTTAAAAAATAAGAAGATGCTAGTAAGACATCACAGAAAAATTCTTCTCCCACAGGGTGAAGGACGAAAGGTTTGTGATTCTAGGGGTTCTGTTAATTGGGAACTTCCACATTATGTTTTCCCTACAGAGCTGACATTTTTATAATGATGGGTATTGTCAGACCACACGGAAGGAGCTCCTTCTTTTAAGGGGAGAGCACCTGAGGGCAGGTGTATGAGAAGCAGTCTCAGGACATTGCTCCTGAGGTGGTGTCGCAGGGTGTCTCTGAGACCTTAGAGCCTGCCCTCCTTTGTGTCAGAGGTCATGTGAATGGGGTTGGGGGCAGGGCAGAGGGGCAGGAGTCTAGTCCAGTACATTGCCTGACCAGCTGTGAACTTTGCACAGTTCATACCTGTGTTTTGGGTTCTAGATTTGTTAGACCAGATCTCTAAAGTGATTTCTGAGAAGCATTTCGCTCTAAGAGTGGGTGACCTCAGGAGTTGGTGAACACTTTTTTGATTTTCAGGTACAATATTATTTTTCTTATTTTGTCTGCCTATTAAACATTCATGTGGACCATCTTCCCAGATCTGATTTTGTATTATAATTAACTGCGATCTGACCGTTCAGAAATTTTCCAAGAATGAAATGTTTCTCTGAGTATTTGCCCATATCCAACGCACAAGGATGAAAAACAAATCTGTAACCATAAGATGAAGAGGTTCTAACATTTAGGGAATAATCATTACATGCTAATCACTGGGAATGCCTTATCAGTTCTTAACAATAACCAATCCAAGGCTACAATTTCATCTTGATTTTACAAGTGGTCTGGGATCCACTCAGCTCAATTCACATTTGAACCTTTTCCTCTTTTTCCAACTAAATGTGTATGTTTTCATAGTCCCACATGGCTGGGGTCTTGTGCCTGCTCCCTACAGACGAGAGTTTGCCAGCTGCTTCACTTTTTATGCAGTTTTAGTTTCTAAAATGGTGATTTTTACCAGTTGTTATTACTAATTCACAGGTTCTATGTGCTCATAGAATAAAATATGAAATATTTTTGAATAAAATACAATACCACTCAAAAGTCTATAAGGCAGTTTGCACCGTGATCGAGACACAAATCTCTGGAGCCTGTCTGCTTCCTGGCTCTGACATTCATTATATATGTGACCTTGGGCAAGTTGCTAAACCTCTCAGTGCTTTATTTCTGGTAAATTCTGTGAAATTCAGATAATAAAAGCAGCTAATGCTTCTTATGGGGCTTCTAAGAAAATAACATTCACCTGGAACCCCTACTATGGCACAGAATGTCAGCTAGCATTGCGATTTGTCATGAGGTTGAAGTGCCATAGAGTAGGGACCCTGTTAAATGTCTTCGATACTCAGACTGCTGGCTGCCCCCAGGAACCATTTGATAAATATGTGTGAGGTCAATACAACACCCATAGTTACTTGCATTACTGCAGCTGTGCACACCATTAGCAGACCAATCTTCAGACTCTGTTGGGATAGGTTTCCAAAGTAACAAGTAAATTTTTAATCAGTTCCAAGTTCCAGTAATTCTACACATCTATAGATTACAATGCTTTGGTGGTTAAGTGCCCTGTAAATATGTCAATTTTGTTATTTTCTATTGGGGAAAAATGAGATGGAGCTAGCAGATACACTTCCTGGTTTGAACAGGCATGCCAAGGTGGAGGCATTTTAAAACTTTCAGGTGGCACAAGACAAAAATTGGACTCAGAAACATCACAGCAGAAAACACAGACTTGAATACACCCTAGTCACAATGACATCAGCAAACATTTATTTGTCTGATGGAGAGAGGGCAGAACTGAAGGAATCAACATTTTTTTGCGTGCCATCAAGACCAGATAACTGATTTTAGTTAATCCCATAACAACAGGCATTTTACACTTTCTGTCCAACAGAAGTAAAATCAGAGGTTCAAAGAAATTAAATAATTTGTCAAAGGAAACTGTCATGATTTGAAAGGAGGGCGTCATATCCAAAACTAGTGCTTTCTGCATTATACCAAGCCTGGCACATAGAAAATTTTCAGTAAATGGAGACTATTACAGACAATTTTATTTGTCTGGCTTATTTTTAATTTTAAGTGGAACTTAAATTATTTTTAATTTTAAGTGTCCTGAGGGGAAAGACTGACTGGGGTGGTACCAAGTGGTCTTGGATATGGCGGAAGTTTTGGGAGCGCGGCAGTAGTTAGGCTCGCTTTGGGTAGGATGGGACAATAAAAGTAATTGGGGCAGACTACATGCCAGGCCCAATGTTATGGGCTTTGCTGCTTTGCTGGTATTATGGTATTTAATCTTCACAATTAAAATATTTGTAAACATACACAATTAAAATAGAAGCTGTATAGCATAGTAGTTAAATGTGTGTCTTCTGGAAGACCTGGGCACGAATTTTGACTTACTATTGGAAAGTGCCATTTCTCTACCAGTTTTTTTTCACCTGTAAAAAGGCTTTAATCATGATACTTACGTGATTGTTGTGAGAATTGAATTCGAGGGAAACTTAATAAACTAATGATGAAAATGGATCAGTATAATTGACAGAATATAGTAAGTGCTCAATTAACGCCCCCTTGATGGCAATCTTTTCACATTCATTTAGTTCATCACTCTGTCCCCAGCTCCCCACACCCAGTAGGTGCTCAGAAAGTATTAAGCATGTGTTGGACAAATAAATGAATGCACAGTGAGTACCACAGAGTATGCATTAGAAGGCCAGGACCTGAATTATTATATCAACAGTATAAGGAGGTCTAATATTAAAATCAAATTAATAGGAGCCTCAGGGAAGACTGACAACTTTCAAATTAATAGGAGCCTCAGGGAAGACTGAAAACTTTCAAACTTTGCTCCCTACCTGCCCTATGTACTAGGGAGAGTTGAAATGCTTTGGGCGGCTTTCCTTTGTCACCTCCTCACACACACACACACACACACACACACACACACACACACACACACAGCTGAGTTCCCAAAGCTCCAAATGCAACTTTGCCTCCAGGCCTTTAGCTCAAGGCACGTGCAGGTAGGAAAGGAGGAACTCAGTCTGATTTCCTCTAGCTGGTATGTAAATCTAAAATGCAGGTTTATTGAGGTTTGGAATAAGGAATTTAGGATTATCGAAGTTTGGAATTTAGGAAAGTCCCAGACTTCCCCGCATTTCCCTCCCTAGTTTGTTTGTGAGCCTGGGGGGAAGTTCAGAAGTGAATCTATCTCTGAGCCCTGAGAAGGGCCTTGCTCTGAGAGGCAAGTGGGGCTCTGAGCTGAAGTGGGGTCCTGCTTGATTCCTGCACGTTGAGGGCACCACTTAGTTCCTGCCTGGAGTTCCTCCTGCCAGTGGTGTTTTTTTGTTAACTATAGTGCAGTGGGGGGAAAGGGGATCCGAATGGGTCGGCTCCTGTAGGAGCCACAGTAGCTAATTGGCGGCTTGTCTTTGACAGGACTCTGGGCTCATAGCTTGGGTTGAAATTTAAGTACTTCATAGAAAATGCTTTTGAGCCTGGGCTCCACCCAGCCATGAATTCCATGCAGGGATCTTATCCATGCAATCTCAGCTGCTTTATCTTGACAAACCTAAATAAGTGACTGAGGCAAAAATCTCTATCCATGGAGGCTTATTAAGGCAGAGTGGAGGCTGCACCTGAGAAACATGCCAATCAGAGAAATCTGTGGCGTTGGTTAGAGAGGAAATTTAAAAGTTTCAGTATTTATGGAAAATAAGGCAAATAGAAAGGAAATAATGGCAGGGGATTGGGTGGCTGGTGAGACAAAATGGTGACGTACTTGTGAGACTCAGGAATATCTCTATTTTATATAAAATAAGGTGAATGCTAGAAGGGAAAATGGGAGTGAAGGAGCATCAGTGAGGTAGATGTCCCTGGATAGGTGAAAGATGTTTGATCCTGTCTTGTGTCTGTTCTGCACCTGGGAAGATAAATGTATAATTTATTATTTGTGTGGAACTGAACTTTAGTTTTAGGAGCTAGACTTAGCCTGCAGGCCTAAAGTTACAATTTGCATGTCCTTGTTTATGGGAAGACAAGGAGGGATTTCCTTACTGGATGATTGATCTTCGGGGCAGGTCCTTTACAAGTGCCTGAGGCCTTCACTTTCCCTTGTGTATAGGGAGTTGGGGAGGTAGTCCTGAGATTTTTATCTTCTTTTACAATCTGTAAAAATGTTGAAAATCCTTTTCTCCCAGAATTGTTATGAAAATGAAACAAGATGTATGTGTAATTGCCTAAAGGAACAGTACAAATAAAATCCTGAGGATACTGGTAAACAAATAACAGAATTTTTTAAACAGGTGTGTCAATGTGTTGATTTAAAAAAAAATTGTCTCTACAAAAAAAAAAAAAATTAATTAAAAAAATTCTCAACATCCAGTAAATAGAATTTCTACTTGACAATTCTGTAAAATTCATTGGAAGTCACTGAACTTAACTGAATAAATAAAATTCTATTCTGAATAATGTTCTGCAATGTATAAACTTTTTACTATTTCAGAAGGGTCCTTTCGGATGTTTGAGTCACAGGGTCTTACTGTATAACAAACTGAGTTTCTAGAAAATCCACACTGGGTTAACCTATCTTTGCTATTGATCCAGCACTGACAGTGAGTCCTGCTAGTGACAAGCCTCCCAAAAAATATATGTAACAAATAAATAATAAAGGATAAAATCAAATGCTGTCTTCTGTGCTTCTGTTTCAATACCCATGGCTGGGAGTTTAATTCAAGACTTCCTCAGAGCTGAAGCCTAGGTGACTTGGTGGTGGTGCCTGGAAAGCAGGAAGACTGTTGCCTGGCAACCAGAAACATTTGGAAACACCCAGTACATCTTCTGTTTAGTGTTTGCAGCCCTCTTGATTTTCCAATACACATAGCAGATGTTAAGCCTCCTGTTTGAATTTCAAAGGCATCAAACAGAGTAGTGAAAAGTGGAGATAGCATTTTCATTTGCAAACTAGCAAATTGGCTTCAGCTCCAAAATCTTGGGGAATTTGCAGAGACTCATTTCCTTCATGTTTCTTTTCCCTTCCTCCTCCCTCAAATAGAACTGGCACACTGCTATTTTTTCCTCCTTTAACCTATACGAGGAGTTAAGCTTCTTATAAACCAGAAATGCTTGCTGAGAATGTTGATGAAGAAGGCAAGGATAGAAAAAGACTACAGACCGTCTTTTATTCACTCCTCACTCATTCACCTATTGGTTATTTTACTTATCCATTGGTAAATTAAAAAAATAAGTGTTGTATTATTTAGCAAGCAAGAGCCAGAAATCTGACATAGTTGAGTTCAAATTCCCACTGCAGTTGGAATGACCACACTTCACAGTTATTTAACCTCTTACTGGGCTTCAGTTTCCTTTTCATAAAAGGGAAGAATAATAGGACCTGCTTTACAGGGGCATTTTTGGGTAAAAATTAAATGAAATAAAATAGGTAAAGGGGTCAACGTAGCTCGAGGCACATGGGGAGCTCTCCATACGTTGTGGGTGATAATATGGCTGCTGTTGATAGCTTTGTGGGTAAATGCTCCCTCCAAGCCGACACACTAAGGGTGCCGAGGTTTCAGTGACTTAGTGGAAGAGGACAGGCTCTGCAGTCAGGACACCTTGACTGTATAACCCGGTGGTGCCTCAGTTTCATCGTGGTTAAAATGGGGCAGATAACTACAGTTTACCCTACAGGTTGCTGTGAGAATTAAATGAAAGAATTTTTTTTTTTTTTTTTTTTAAATAGTTTAGCCCAGTGCCAGGCAAATAGTTAGTGGTGTATAAAAGGTTGCTGCCACCATCATTCTAATTACTACACCTGCCCACCACTGGAGTTATAAAGATGAATAAATCATGCTCCCTGCCCTTGAGCAGTTTCACAGGGACACAGGCTGGAACACTCTTAAAAGTAATTAACTAGAAGGCAACAGGGATGACAATAGGGGTATAAAGAGAAGGTCTCAAGAACCCCCAGTAAGAGTGTTACCCTCGTGACAGAGCCACTGAAACTGTGGTTATCTTGAGAGGTAAGCTTTGGCACTTTGGTAAGCTTTTTACAATGAAAATTGTAAAGAGTTTATTTCAGCAGATAATGATTCATAAATTGGGCAGCTCCATCCTGGAAGTTGTTTGGGGTTTTGCCTAAAAAGCACAAAGGGAAGGCTTTTAGAGTGTGGACATGGAAGCAGAGCAAAGGAATTATTTGGTTGGTTAAAGTTCAAGCAATTTTCCTTACCTGGACTAAGCCAAGGGGGAGTTCAAGACAATATGGTTAATGCCCAGTTGGCTGCTTGGAATTGACTGCGCTTGTTTGGTTTTCTTTCAAATTATCTACTTAGGGGAAATGTGTCTGAGCTGAGTTTCAATTGGCTTAGGGAAGAACCCAGGTGTTAAAACTACCTTGGTTTGGCGGCCTCCTGTTTAATGATTTTAACAGTCCTTACTCTCAGGTACATAAAAGAATCACCTTCAACATAATTTAGACCTGGGTCCTCCCCTCAGAGATTCTGAGAATTGCTACAGGGAATAACCTGGGCCTCAGGAATTTTTAAAGCTCTCAGATTATTTTGATGTGCAGCCAAGTGCAGTTACCATAGGTGCTCCGCACTTGACACTACCCTCTTTTTCGTAAAATTGGCACAAGTGTCTGAGGGGAGTTGTGAGATTCTTATCCTTATTATTTCTACCATTAGCAAGAGCATGGCAATAGTGGCAATACTTTTTATTTTTCTAGTAGTAGTGTTGGCACTAATACTAATAGTAAATCGCTATCATTCCTTGGGAATTTTTGATCTCATTTAATCATCCCAACAACGGTAAGAGGTAGGTACTTCTACCTCCTTCATACAGATGAGGAAACCAGTAATAAAAATATTTAATTCCTTTACCTTAAGTATCACAGCAGGTAGGCAGCAGAGGTCTCGTCTCATCTTAACTCAGCTGAAAGCCATCACTTCCCTAGCAGAGGCCCAAATGACTCTGGAAATGAATTCCACTCATCATCCTCATCCTTCCTCAGGCCTTTCTTCTCCTATCTCCACTTGCAAGTGGAAAAGTCTAAGTATGCTCATCTGGGGACTGCGTTTTGCTCATCCTGATGTAGTCTGGGGACTGCATTTTGTGTTGCTATGCTGCGTCAGTCAAGGTAACAATAAGGCCTCTTTGGTGGAGGGGCCTGGTGTCTCACGGAGGCACAGAAGCATTGGTGTGGACTGCAGATGGTACAGGAGTGGGGTTTGGGAAGGGGGGGAGAGCAAGTTGCCTTAGGTCTGTGGTGCAGAGCTGTTTTTACTCAGTAAGGAAAAATTTGGGTCCTGCCACAGGGACCACACGCCAGGAAAGAATGACTTCCCCCTTTCCTGAATTTCCTAAGGGCTGAGTTGTGTGGTTCAGGTTAAGAGTCCAAGGCCCTGAGGTTAAAAAGACAAGGGAGTTAAAGGCCCAACCTTGTGTCTGTCTAAATTTTTCCGCACCAATTTGGAAATAGTATAGACCTTCTAAATGCTTCCAATGTAGTTGTCCCTGCACACTCCAAAGGACGGGTCAGTGAGAGTTTCTACCATCACCTTATCTTACAAACAACATATAATCATAGAAAGGAACAACAGCTGTTGTTTGGGGAGGTCCTACTTTATACCAAACAGTATGCATACAGTATCTCAGTTAACTATTATAAAACTCCTGTCAGCTTAGAATTATCATGACCTTGCTATAAATAAAAACACTGAATCCCTAAGACAAAGCATTTTGCAGAAGATCAAGCAGCTGGTAATTTGTGAAGTAGGCAAATGCCTTCAGTCTCTGGTTGCTGACTCCAAAGGTGGGGTAAGGGCCATGAAATAGGGGTTGCTGGTGTGCGTCTCGGAGTGGGTGCTCATGTTCAATCTTGGATACCTGATTGTGAGATCTGACGAGACAAGATTTCCTTCTCTCTTCCTGAAGACTTCAAGGTGTGTCCGTGGTCTGTCACGGGGGTGGTAAACACAAGAGCTTGCTAGAATTAAGGCCAAAGTACACGTCTGCCTTCTCCCAGTTTACTTTTAGGTCTATTTTTCTATTTAAAATTTTTGGCTGAAAGGGATGGGGTTTTATTTCTCCTACCATGGATTTCATTCTATTTTCTGGAGAAGATGACTTTGACTCTGCTTTTGATATTTCCTCTTGAGTATCATAATTCTTTCAGATATGCTGAATCTAAATAACAGCTCAAAAGCACAGGCATAAACAATAATTATAAAAAAGGTTTGTTAGTAAAGAAGACTATTTTAGACCACTATAAAAAGCATTCTTTTTTTAGTCTTTCCCCAAATGCAAGCATCAGAACCCTTCTGGGGTTTGTGTATATCTGGAACTCATTTTCAAACCTTCTTTCCTGTGTGATTAAGCTCCAGTTTGAGCAATATTTTTGTAATCATTAATTTCATGAAAATGAAACCCACTCTAATTTATATCACTTGAAAGTAGACAATGAAATAACTATCCACAAAAACTGCTTGGTGTTTCAGGCTGGGCCAGTCTGGTTGTGGACAGTGCCTGCAGTGCATGGGTAATGTCTCCCTCCCTCAAGAAGCTGCTATACAGTGGCAGCATAATTTTGCAGGCCCAAGGTTTTGTGGCTTGAAATAGGAAATGACCACCTAAAAAGTGTGTAAGGAATCACCCCATGGGCGGCGCCTGTGGCTCAAAGGAGTAGGGTACCGGCCCTCTACGCTGGAGATGGCGGGCTGGCTAAAAACTGCAAAAAAAAAAAAAAAAAAAAAAAAAAAAAGAATCACCCCATATACGGCTTCAGCTGCGTGGGAAGTTCAGGGACTCACAGGAGGTCTCTGCTTAAGAGTCTGGGGTGAAGGCTTGAGGAGGGCTGCGTGAGGATGTATTCTGTGGACAGGTTCCCTGGACCTGGCAGGTTTAGGCCCCCAGTTGGAGGACTGGGCTGGGGCATGAGACCTGGGACTTACAGGAAAGGGCATGTTTTTTTGCATTAGAGAGCCTAATGAAGCTCACAGGCCTGTCTGTGCTAATTTGGGTTTGGGTCTGAAAAGGAGGAAAAAGTCATGGTGCTGGTGGAGGAGGTACCTGGAGCAGTAGAAATAGAAATGGTAGAGACAGGGAAACTTGTGAAGACTTCATTTTATAGGAGTCAGGAACTGATGATATTGGGAAAGAAAATTTTCTGGCTATGCCAATATACCATTTACTACCAACATGAGCATAAAAGGTCCTGTGAGGAGACTGAGAGTGAGTGTGATTCTCCTGAGGTGAGCTCCAGCCTTGGAGCTCTCACTGGTTGGTGTTATGACCTTGACAAAGCCAGTTAGCCTCTTGAGTCTCTTTAAATTATAGGAGAAGAGGAAAGGTGATTACTTCCTTGTTCTCTCGTCCAACAAAGTATCTTTCCAAGTAGGTTTCTATCTTTGAGAAGAAGAGCTCTTTGTCTAGAATAGCACCCAAGATAAAATTTTGGCAGTGATGGAAACTGTCTATAACCTTGTGCTGATCAATTCAGTAGACAATTGCCCCATATGACTACTGATCACTTGAAATATGGCTAGTAAGAGTGGGATAGTGAGTTTTAAAATATTCTTTAATTAAATTACTATAGCCTCACGTGGCTGATGACTACCATATTTAGAGAGCTCTGCTTAGATCGCTTGAAAACACAAAATTGGCTTCTAAGTTTGGAATGTCTGCAAGGGTGATACCCAAAACATTTCATAACTAGCATAAAAGAGGGAGAGACCATCTTTTACTAGATGACCTGTCTTGCTCAGGGCTGACACCATTGTTTTGATTCAGCAGATAGCACTTGTTTGGGAGTGTGATTTACATAGTAAATTCACAGAGGGCACTGCCATTTTTTTACCACGATATTTGAAACTTACTTGTTTTCCAGGAAAAATGGAGATTTTGAATAAAATTATCTAAACATAAAAGCACTTTGTCTCTTCCTTTCCCCACCCCTCTCACTTTTCTCTCTCTGTCTCCCCTTCCCCCACCCCCACCGTGTCCCTAATTGTCATTAATTGTCCTCAAGGAAGAGCAGAGAGAGGGAAGGAGGGAGGGGGCTGGGGTCTTGGTGTGTGCCTTACCTTTTGGGGGCAAGACAAGATTGTAAGAGAGATTCACCTAACAAATGCAGTCAGTGTAACTTGGTTTCTTGTACCTTCAATGAAATCCCCAACAATATAAAAAAAAAAAAGCACTTTGTCAACTACTAAAGCCATATTTTTCAAATTCCAGGGTTGTAAATTGAAGTGATTTCTTTCCCTAAGGCCCACTGTTCATTGGTCTATAAAAGAAGCATTTCCTTTATTATTTAAGAGAATCACCTTAGATTTGCTTCCTGAATTTTTGCTGGGATTAAAACCCTAGAGATTTTGTTACTATGTCATTAAATCCACCATATTCCTCACTTCAACATCTTATACTACTAATATATTTTTCCAGAATTTTTGCCCGACATTAACTGCATCCTGTTAGTTAAAGAATAACAGTTTTTTATTTCCTGTAATTAAAACCCTTGGGTCCTTTGTAAATTTCAACATGAATAGTAAACTTGAAAGCTACTGTTTTTTCCTGGGCACCGAGGGGATTTACTGGAGTTTGTATCATCACTTGATTGAAATGACACTCAGGAGGCTAGAGGATTACAAATGGAGAACTAAATATCTCCCTGTTATTTTTCTTTTTCCCCCAGCCACTTCGTTTCCATTTTTCTAAAAGCCTGGGGATAGTGGAGTGGTGGAAAGCACATAGGCAAATCCCAACTCCAAAAGCATTCCAGGTCTGTGTCCTTGGACTTAGCCCCTTTCCTCCCCTGTAAAGTGAGACTGTGACTACTGGATGGAGGAAGGATGCAGTGTTCAGTACCAGGCAAATAGGAGCCCCTTACCAGGTGGATGGATGTTCCTATCACTGGTCAAAACCTCACTGTCATTCTCTGTCTTTTTAAATTTACTAGTCCTCTTTCTTTCTTTTTTCATTTTTCCCCTCCTTTCTTATTAAATTTTAATCATTCTTTTTATATTCCTCTCAGGTACCTTATTCCTTCCTGGAATAAGGCTATATGTATAATTACCTCAATACCTAATCCTCACCCTTTTCTCTTTTTCTACCTCCCCTTCCCTAGCCTGCAAGCACATGGTTATCCCATTACTGTATACACTATGATAAAGTTGAAAGGGAAAGGTAGGGTAAAGCTACTTAAGCAGGAATAAAGCCTTAAAATTATTAAGCATTTGCTTTGTGTGAAGCACAGGGATTAGAAGCTTTCAGTAAGAAAGAAATGTCGGGTTCTGCACCCTACCTGCACCCACTTCCACAAACAGATCTGACAGTAGTGGCCTCAGACTGGGATCACACCTCTTGATTAACAGTTTTTAGCACCGACATTTATATAGAAGTGAATGCTATTAAAGCCTAATAGAAAATCGTCAGATGAAATCTATTTTTGCTTTGAAAAACTAACCTGAAATGTAAGCAGCTTTAAGTAAGTGAGTTTAGACTGACAATCGCAACGAATCCTATAGGGAAGGACCCTCAGCTCTGGTAACAGGGCTCAGTGGGGGCACAGACTCACTCTCAACCAGCAAACGGTTTAAGAGTATTTGGAAGGATAAACAGTTTCTTAGATTTCTTTTTTTTAACACTGGTCATCAAGAGGCTGCTGGTGGTTGGAATGAATTGGAAAAAGAAGTGAGCTCTTTCTTCTGTATTTTGAGCGCCATTTGCACTCCTCAGATATCTTTCTAAATCTTATTCATGTTAGATGTGTAAGAATATTCCAGGACATATCCTTATGTTCTATAAGGAAATGGAAGCGTTATGACTCACAGCAAATCTCTTCACCTTGTGCCTGTTTCATTTTTTGAAAGAAGGGCATTGGGTTAGCACCATATGACCATATGACCTGAAAAGTCTTTGAACGAATCTAAGTTCCAGAGGTCTAGTGATTTAATTTACCATACTGGGTTAGGAACGGGAAGCTGGAAGGGGGCTTGTGCACGTACTTGTCAAAATATTTGTGAACTTATTATGGACTCAGGCCTAAAACTGAATTTTAAAAGAAACTTGATGAATTTTTAGACAGTGCTATGGAATTATTTAGTTGATAGGAGATCGGTACTGAATTGAGTATGAAAAACGTGGGTTTTTAATAGCTTGTTGTATATCCATGAGCAATGAACATAGGCTTTAGTTTTCTCACTGTAAAATTAAGGTAATTATATCTGCACAGAATTATTTTGAAGATTGAGACTGCACACATGAGAATACTCTGCAAACTTCAAGACCTTAATGGATGTACAGATCTGTAGATCACTTTGATCATTTGTAGGGCATGCTTTAAAGGAGATTCCCTATATTGCCTGCAGTATGATTAAAGCACATGACCTCTAAGCTTCACTTCAACCTTGAGTCTATCACTTAAGGATTGGCTCTTTCTTAAATGAATTATCCATGGTGCTGAATCTGAGCACATTAGTTTATAAAGGGAAATCATATTTTATATGATTCTTAATGATTGTACTTAAAGCATAATTTGAAGAGTCCAAGGCTAATTAAACCAAAGTAGTAAATGTGCTGAAGAAGGGTGCATTGCTGGAGCAGAGACACCTACTCCACTGTGGAGATTCTTCCTTCACTTCCTTTTTCCTTCCTTTTCTCTTGTCTGCCTCTCCTTTTCCTTCAAAGGTGCTTTTATATATCTAGGTCCAGAATTATCTGCTGTTTACCAGAGTGCTCTCTCTCTCTTTAACTAGCTGCTTATTGTTTCATAGAAGTTATTTGGCCTTCTACAAAGTGTTTAAGTGTATTTAACCTTTGTTCCAAAATTATTTGTTTCAGGGGTTTGTTTTTGCACCGGCACTATGATTGGATGAATGATTAGAAACTTCATTAGAGCATATGAAAAAGGCATATGAAATCATAGAAGTAAGTAATACAATAACAGCCGAATACTCACCAGTCTTATCTGCCAAAGTTTTGATATATGCAACATGATTCTGGCAAAGGATAAGAGTTACTGATGCCATTTGGTGACAGCGTAATATAATCTATAATTCACTTGTGTTACTGACTTTGAAATTATATGGTTCTTAATTTTAAAAAGCCATAGATTTTTATTATATAGAATTTTGTGTATAAAGTGGCTTCATTAATACTTTATACATCACACTATTTTAAATTTGCATGATCTAAATCTGCCCAAAGTTGTCAATTATGCTACATTTTAAGTAACATGTGCTTATGACTCGTGATTTTTTTCCTGTCCTCTGCTAACATTGATTTGTGGAAACCTACTTCAGCCAAGTTTAATATTTAAAAAATGACAGATACAACCATACATAAGAAAGCAGTGAAGAATGAAAGATCTTGAGTACATAGATATTCCCAATGCTTTCAAAAGATGAGTTATTTCATGAAGTCTGGCTATGCAAAAGCTAATGATTCAATCATTGCTGGAACCCCAACAGATCCTTTTTTCTTTTTGTGAGTTTTCTTAGTAATATTTCATTTTTTCACAGAGATACTGTGGAGCAGTGGTAGGAGCAAGTGACTGGAGCAAGAAGACCCAAGTTCAAGTCCCTACTTCCTTGCTTTATGACCTTGGAAAGGCACTACCCTATGCTTGGAAGGACACCTAGTTTCACAGGCTATGTTTCCTTCTCCAGACAAAGGAAGGGGTAGAGAGACATTTTCTAGAGTATTTGGGTAGTAAATGAGATCGCTGGATGACTTTCTTCTATAACTGTTAAAGTCCTATATAAATGCAAGGTGTTTATTATTACTAGTAAAATGTATCTTCTTTGAACACTACACAAAGCACCATAAAATGAGAAAACAATTATGACTTCAAAAATCTCTGATTTTAAGGATTCTTGCCATTACCAAGTCAACCTATATTTATTTTTTACCACATTTATTTTTTGAGGGAAGAATGCCACTGTAACAATAGAAATTCACATTATAGTTTACAACACTTATTATTTTCCTTAGAACCAGGATTTTCTAAATATTACTTTTAAATCAATTTTATAATGCATAATAATTTCTCTGAAGACTTTGATTTAACTTAAGCCAAAATAGATTATGGGTTTACAGTTTCTGTTCTCTAATTCTTATAGCTTTATTTTATTTATTTTTTCTTTATTAATTTTTCTTAAACTTTTTTTTTACAGTATGAAAAACTAATTGAAACATTTGCTGCTCAACTAAAGATAAATATTGATAGCAAAGTTGATACATAATGTTATTCAAATTTTGTTAAGAATATGAAGAGAGTTTACCACCTTTACTTAAATCTTACTCTATTTTTCTCATATCTAATAACTTTCTTTTGTCTCCTGCACGAAAGTTAAGAATATGCAACGACAAATACATAAAAGTCCATTAAAAACACACAATTTGAACTAGAGACTCAATAGTAAAAATAAGTTAAACACTGCATCTATTTTTCGATAACTTTTCCTTTTTTCTTTTTCTTCTCCTTTCACTGTTTCTGAAATTGTAGATGGGACAAAATCACTTCAGACCTCTGAGATAAATACCCTCTATGAATAATGTATAAGCTATAAATGAAAAAGCATTGTTATCAGGTATTCAGCCTCAGAGTTAGCACGTTTATTTATTTATTTATTTAGTTGCTGTACAAGTTCTATTTTTGTGTACTGTTCTCAGGATAAATTTGTCATTAACTTTGTAGTAGAAGAATCATTATTTACTACGTTCTTACTTGATCTAGAGCCCAAGATATCATTAATCAATACAATTTGATGACAAATTTCATGACGTTGTTAGAAAAATGTAATCACATCTTGCGTTTTTAAATTCAGGTTACAATTGTCATAGCCAGCTTTATTTAATTCTATAGATGAAGTAGCAACGTTTGCCAAAAGACTAAACCTTAAATTATTGTTCTATAAAGTTTCTTTCACCTGAACACTCAGAATCTTATGAGTTTTTTATCTTTCCAAACTGCTTGAGTCTGTGAATTGTTATTTGCAAAAGAAAAAGAGAGAGTTGCCAGTCGACCACTTAATTCTTAATTCTCAAATTGTCTCACCCCAAATCTCTTTCCCTCATATCTTATGAACAAGTTCAGGACTAGTACTCAAACTTTCATTGATTGAGTTATCTTAGCAACGGTGGAATTCACAGGAAGCTTTCAACTGTGTGAGGCAAAGGAATTTTTCCTTCCCATTATACTCACCTGTAGTTTCATCTTTAGGAAAAAAGCCCATTTAAAAAAAAAAAGTGATTTATAGAAATCTTTTGTCTCCAAGGAGCTTTTGATTTTCTTCCCTTTCTTTTTCTTCACTCAAATTTTTAAAGATATTTTCAGAGGGTTAAAAAAAATAAGTAAAATACTGAAAATGTCAAAATTATAGAATTTTCCTAATAGTTTCTGTTGGTGTCTTGGGAGCAAAACCAGCAGTCATAAAAGTCATATGTCATAAAATAATTAGATCTGAGATTTTGATTTTGATTCAAACTTTGTTTTACAAACCCCTGGTTACTTCCCCAATTTTGAAACTCTTTCTCTGCCCTGCAGTGCTGTTTGCAGCCCAGCTCCCCTCCTTTACTCACAGGATTCCTGGGCAGTAGGCTAATTCTCACAAACAGCAGGGCACTTTGATATTCTGCTGGTTACAAGCCTCTCCTGCTATCTTTGCAAAAGTCTTCATTTAGTGGAAGCCACTTGATTTCCATTGGGCAGCAATGTAGAAACTCCAGCTCATGAGCACACAGAGGTATATTACAAAAATATGATGAGACTCAGTGAGGAACCTTTTGAAAGTACACAATCTTGGGGTTATCAGGACATGTTTCAAAGTTGATCTGACCTCCCAAATAGTTATTCATGCAGTTCATCCTGCACATGTGGAAGTAAATAAGGGTCAGCCCTTTTTAAATGATACTGCCTATTTTGGAAAATGTCATGGCTGCAGCCAGAAATATAGAGGCTTGCTTTGTTCTCATTTCCAAGAGCATTCTGGTGCAGATTTGGGTGGAAATGCAGGGTTCTTCTGTGTTACCCTGGGTCACTTCTCCTGGGCCACTTTGTCCTCGGATGATATTTGTTTTTCTAAATTAAGAATGCTCAAGAGAAGTTCCCCATCCATCTAAATCTGTTCACAGATCCAATATACAGACACTTGCTAATTTGCTTCTGTGATTAAAAAAATAAACAAAAGCTATCTACACTTCATTCCAGTAGAAACTCATGATCCATAGTTGGTTGGGACATAATTTGTTCCTCTCTTAGATGTAAAGTTTCCTGAATTAAGCAGATACAGTATGTCTAGATATCACTCTCTGATTCTTCAGGGAGCCTCCTCAGTAACTAGCTTTTTCTTTTTGATTATTTGGGTTTTTGGTAAGGTTTTTCAATGAAGGTGAAAAGCTAAGCCTGGTACACCATATACAGATATGGACCTATGGGCACATATTCCAAAGGGGCTGCTGGATGGGGTTGAGGGCACACTATTCCCAAACAGGGCTTCATGGAATTTGAAAAAAGAGCCACAGCAGCCTTCCCCTAAAGCAGGCTACGTGGGCCTCATTGAGAGGGGCCCTCCCTCTACTCAGAGCAAAGGAACATCCTTCTCTCTGAAGACAGAGAGACAGAGGACTCTGAATATACAGGACTTGCTAAGTCCCCTCCGGTTTATTAACATTATGCCATGGTATTTACTCAGTTATACTTCTTAAGGTCTACCCACTTCTTCACCAAATCTAGGAGAAAAAATACACAGGTTTACCCATTTCTTTGGGGCTTTGTTTCTTTGTGAAGACTCTCATGTCATAAAAAAACATATATTAAGATTGGGTGCAGTGACTCATGCCTGTCATCTCAGGCCTCTGGGAGGCCATGGTGGGAGGATCCCTTGAGCTTAGGAGTCCAAGAGCAGCCTGAGCAAGAATGAAACCCTGTCTCTACCAAAAACAGAAAAACTAGCCGGGAGTGGTGGTGCATGCCTGTAGTCCCAGCTATGCAGGAGGCTGAGGCAAGAGGATCTCTTGAGCTCAGGAGAATGAGGTTGCTGTGAAATATGATGATATGAGGCACTCTACCCAGGGTGACAGAGTGAGACTCTGTCTCAAAAAAACAAAACAAACAAACAAGCAAAAACTCCAAAGAACCATTTATATTAAATACATTTATATGCTTTTCTCTTGTTAATCTGCCTTTTGTCATAGAAGCTTCAGGTATGAACCCAGAATGTGTGAGAAAAAGGTGTTTCTCATTCTCTGCATACTAAGAAGTTACAGTTTCCTATTTGCAAAATTGTGGGACCTTCAAAGTTTATTTTCTCTTTCTCACATAATGCAATGATCGGGAATGTGTTAGGACAGAACACTAGAGTTCCTAAGCTCCTAATATTTTGTAAGAACACTGGTTGTGACAGTGCTTTTTCATAAAACCTGAGGAAATTTCTAGTTTGATTAACCAGATTTCCCAACTTGTGTGGCACTTATTCCTAATTTAAAAGGGTAAAGAATAATTTACATAGAAAATATTAGTTAGATGATTAAATGTGTAACTAGGTTTTCCTTCTTTGGTTTTTATCTATTATTGCTTATTCTTTCAGACGGACAATATTTAAAACAGGAAGTACTTGCTGGACCCTGGGGACATTGCCATGACATTCATGGTGAGGAGATAACAGCTGGCCAGGTTTGCAGTTGATAATTTCCTAACAACAATCTTCCTAGCTGCACATCAATAGCAAGGCAATAGGATGGTTCTAAAAACAAGGTGACTAAAGTATTAAATATTAATTTCTTAACATAAAAATGGGAACAGGATTGATGTAGCTGGCTGATTTGGCAAGGATGAGCAATAGTTTCCTGGATCTCTCTCTGCTGACACCCACCGGCTGACATGGAGTTCTAGCCTCATGTCTCAACAACAGGCACCCCAAGGCATCTGTGAAAGAACCACTAAAAAGTGTTCTTAAGTGTGGGTCCCTTGGGTTAAACTAGGGCATAATTGTTGCTAATTATGGAGTGTTTTATGAGCTTTTAAAATACTGCCAGCTACTGGTCCCAGCCCCACCTGCACTCTCATCTGTCAAGGGTTCTCTCTATCTGAAGGTGCCGGAACTAGGCTTACGTGCAATCCCAGCCTGCCTCACTACTCTCTGTCTTGTAATCAGTGGACTCCTCCTAGTCTGTGGCCTCCTGACCAGGTGGAGTTAAGCAAGGGCAGCGTCCCTGGAGGAGATGTCCACAGTCAGGGTTCTGAACGAGCAGAGCATGAGAGGAAGAGAGAAAACGCCTTCCAAATGGGATCTGTGCATTTATTTGGTCAAGAGAGAATATGGGCAGATGCATATTTTAAAAATAGACTTAACTGTGTGTATTTAAGGTACACAGCATGATGTTAAGGGGTACGTATAGACAGTAAAAAGATTACTATAGTGAAGCAAATGAACATAATCCATCATCTCCAAGTTACCCTTTTTTTTTTTTTGTAGCAAAAGCAGCTCAAATCTACTCATTTAGCATGAATCCCATACATGGTACATTTTTAGACTTGTTCAACCTGCCTATGTGATAATTTGCATCCTTGGATGTACAGCTCCCCATTTTCTACCCTCCCCCACCCTTGGTAGCCACGGGTTTATTCTCTATCTCAGTATAGTTTATTTTTTTTTTTAATTTCATGTATGCATGAGATCATGTAACATTTTTCTTTCCATATCTGGCTTATTTCACTTCTCGTGTTGTTCCCCAGACTTATCCACGTTGTGGCAAATGGCAAGCTCTCATTCTTTGGGGGATGAATAATATTCATTGTGTGTATGCACCACAGTTTCTTTATTGATTCGTCAGTTGATGGACACTTAGCTTGTTTCCACGTCTTGGCTATTGTGAATAACGGTGCAGTGACCATGGGAGTGTAGATATCTTTACAAGGTGATAATTTCATTTCCTCTGGGCTGTACTTGTTAGTATAGTGGTGACTATCTCCATCTGTTATTTCTTCTGAGTATATGCCCAGAAGAGGGATATCTGGGTCTCATGGGCATTTATTTTTAATTTAGAAACTTTCATACCATTTTCTCTAATGGCTATACCAACCTTCCTTCCCACCAATGGTGTAAAGAGTTCCCTTTCTCTATCCCCTTGCCAATAACTATCATTTGAATTTTTGATCATGGCCAGGCAGATGAGTGTTTTTTATGAGTATTTTATAAGCCTGAGAAATCAGAGTCTTTAGCAAAGAAGCATAGTCACTGCGTGAAGGTTAAACTGAAATTTAGGCAGCGCTGTACGATTTAATTACCATTAGACACGTAGGCCATTGAGCACTTGAAATATGGCCAGTCTGAAAGGAGATTTGCTGTTAAGTACAAAATACTCATCCGAATTTAAGACTTAGTGTTAAAAAGGATGTAAAATATTTCATTAACAGTTTCTATATGATCATGTTTGAATAATATTTTAGATATGTTGGGCTAAATACATCCTCACAATTAATTTTAGCTGTTTGTTTTTACTTTGCTTTGGTGTGATTTTTAGATAATTTAAAATCAAATACATGGGTCATATTTTTGACCTACATTATATTTCTATTGGACAGTGTTGATCATGATTTTGAACTTACGGGGAATGTTGCCTAGGAGATTCTGAAGGAAATAGTCAATTAAATAAATGATAAATAAAAATTATAATTGAGGATGATGTTCTTGTGGCTGTTGAAGCTTAGAAAAATCTGCAAAGAGAAAGCATGAGATGGAGGAGAGAGATGACCAACAATAGTTACTGTACACTGACCACACGCTAGGTGGACTAGTCCATTATTTCTCTTCATCCCACAACAATCCTGCTATGTAAGTAAGTGATCTTTGTCATCCACAGATGAGAAAACTGCAGTTTTGCAGTGGTAAGTAATTTTCCCCAAATTATTTAACCTAGTGAAATAAGATTGGAGGTTCAGGATCAGGTCTGCCCCCTGTCCTTCCACTTGTCCAGGGAGGCAGACAAGAATTGTACGAGGTGCCAGGGCCGTGGCCGTAAGGAGGGAAACACCTAAAAAGTGCTGTAACAGACAACATAGCAGGCTTCAAGAAGAAACAAGAGCAAACAGTTAAGAAAAACAGAGACTTGGTACTCCTAGCTTGGTGGTTAGGGTGCCGGCCACTAACCAGTGGGTTTGAACCCGGCCTGGACCAGCTAAACAACAATGACAACTGCAACAAAAACATAGCCAGGTGTTGTGGGAGGCTGAGGCAAGAGAATCGCTTAAGCCCAAGAGTTTAAGGTTACTGTGAGGTATGACATCACAGCACTCTATTGAGGGCAACCTAGTGAGATTCTGTCTCAAAAAAGAAAAGCGAAAAGAGACTTCAACAAACTTTAGAACTAAAGTCTTAGGGATACTGAGAGTCCCAGGAAAGATAAAGTCTCAAGTCTCAAGTTGGAAGTTGTCTGATGAAACGGCACGGCTCTCCCCAAACCCATTCTATGAACCCACTCTAACAATTAGGCAGGGTGCAGTGGCTCACATGTGTAATCCTAGCACTAGCACTCCAAGAGGCCAAGGGGGTAGGACGACTTGAGGTCCAAAGTTCAATATTAATAACATATGTTTAGTAGACTCCCTCAGCATGCAAGGCAGGGTCTAGCAGGATGGGAGAGAAAAAGTGAAATTTATTTTCTAGTCTTTTGTCCACTTGGAGGGCAAGAAATAAGCTGTTGAAACCACTGGATGGTAACAAAGTCTGGGGGAGAGGGATGACAACTTACAGGGTGTTAGAACGGCTGTGAATGTTTAGATAGCAAGCCGTGTGGCCTCGTACAAGTGACTCAACCCGTCTCACCTCAGTTTTCTTATCTGTAAAGCTGGCATGACACTCTCCATCCCCTTTCATGGTTGTTGTGAGAACTAATGTCCAAATGAAACAATGTGTATGAATTTATCCTGTGAATTGTAAAGTTCTACATATGACTTGAGAATCTATTCGTTAGATGTTATTGGTCTAGACAGACAGAAGGCCATTGATGGGGAGGGTGGGATGAAATGATATTGTCTGACTTCTGACTCCTTGTAGCACCTGAATGTGAATTCCATCAACCGAGTTAGCTATTTAAAAAATTACCGAGGGGTGAGGGAAAGGAAAAGGAAAAACAACAACAACAACAACAACAAAAAAACCAAGAAAAGAAAATAGTGACTAATTCTCATGTAAATTGGATTTAATTTTGACCAAAGTACATTACTTAAACATTAATTTTTAAATTCAACTTGTTAATATGTTGTCTAGGATATTGCATCCTCATTTATAAGTGACATATGTTTGTAATTTCCCCTTTATAATAATATATTCTCTCCAATTTTAATATCAGGTGTACCCAGATCAAATAGCATGATTTTGAAGTATTTCTTTTTTTCCTATTGTTTATAAGATTTGGCATGATCTATTTTTCGAAATTATCTTTTACTTTTATTTATAAATATCAGTTGTCTATTTATTGAGACTTAAAAAATAAATAATAAGAAGAAGTTAACTGATGACTCCATACTGAATCTCAGAGTCAAAGCATTCTATAATAGACATACTCTTATTTGACAACATGAATGTTAACTTTCTTTGCATTATTATTATTATTGCTTAATATTTCAAGTAGCAATTGTCTGAAACTTTTTCTGAGTGTATTTATGTTTGTTCATTCTTTACGAGGTTTTTGTTTCTAGTTCTATCTTAAACATTGTTATTGTTATTAAATTTTAGGCCTTTTTAATTTTTGTGAAAGCAAAAAAATGGAAACCTAATAAATACATGTATATGTAAAAATAAAAAAAAAAGAAAATTACCGAAGCACATCTAACTAACTGTTCTCATAACTGTCCTGGGAAGTTGGTATTGTTCAACTTACTTTACTTAAGAGAAAACTACTGCTCTGATTCTGAGTGACTTTATTGGCATAAAGTGCAAGATGATGGTCTTAAATCTATGTTTTCTGATACAGGTTTTGTGCTCTGGCCTCCAATCCCTAGAGTCTGATTCTCTGGGTCATATATCTGTGTATTTGTTAAAACTTTGCAGAGATTGCAACAGGTAGCGAGGCTCAGCGGTCACTGCTCCAGCGAGCTCTAGGTGACAGAGGTTGTCCCGTGAGGCCACTCAGAGCTCTGACTGAGGGTACATTCCTAATCTGCTTCCTGGAGTGTCTACTGACTGGACCCAGTTCCATCCTGCAGGAATGCAGAGGTAGCCTAAAAATCTTTTGGAGATATCCTTTTCAACACATCTGGAATGGCGTGTGCTATTTGTCAAGGGCCCCTGTTGTAGGCATCTGGGAGGCCCTCCCTCAGAAGCATATTCTCGAGACTCCAAGTCTATTATTTCTTTTGTTACTAGGACATCTTTTGCTGAGAGAATAGAAAGGCGAGATTTAGAAATGAATGAGGTCATTGTCACAATCTGTGAGAGTAAAGCTAGGTGAGCTTGGTGTCTTGCGTCTGCCGAGGCCAGATGTATACAGATTCCAGCAGGGACGTCACAGAAGCGCCCTGCACATCCTCAAGAGCCAAGGAGGAAAATCAGAAATTCCTCATGTTAGAATTGGGTTCTAATATTTCCTTTTTCAGTAAAATGTGATATAAAGTAGTTTAGATGCATTTCTATGTTTTTTTCTCGCATTGTCATTTCTCAAAACAATTTAAGAAAACAGCAACAACAACACAGACTCTTCAAAAATAAAGAAGAAGAAAGTTTAGAGAAAGAATGGCCTACACAGTGACAGCCAGCCTCCAGACAGCCCAGCTGTGAGGAGCGGGAGCTGTCAAAGAAGCTGAGGACTTGGGAAAGTGTGCTTATAGCCAGACAGGCCTTAAAGAGACCCCTGGGCCTCACTAGGCAGACACTGGTGGAGTCAGATAGAAGGAGAAGGCAGTCCCTCTGTAGCCCCCAGCTCAATCTGGCCTTATCTCTCTCCCACAGGCTTTGCTGCAACCTTACTGGGATTAGGGAAGATGTGTGCAGTCTCGTTCCAAAAGAAAAGGGAGTGGGCAGCAGAAATAATCAACTGCTAATCTGTGTGCAGGGGATACCCCAGGGCTGCTCAGGCTCCTGAGGGCTGCGTACCAGTAACCCTGACATCCGGGCAAGATGCCATCTGCCCTTCCCCACTGTCACTGCCAAGGTCAGACTCTCTACACTTGTCCTCTAACTGCTTGGGGGAGCGGGGGGAAGGTCTGAAATGTGTCTTCAGGGACATTTCCAAGGACAGAGCATCTTGTGAATGGGGACATTTTAACTCACTTTGCCTTAACTCCTTATTGGAAAGAAATAAGGGAAACATACACCAAAATCAAACTGTGGAAGCTCTGGAATGATGTGTGCACAGCCCAGGCTTCACTGAACTAGGGAGTTTTCAAATCTTACATCTTTCTAAGTGCTTGGTAGGCCATGGTTCTGCTTTTTGGCTGGCTTTATGTTAACCAACACCCCCAGATGTCAAGGGGGATGGAGCAGGTGGGCATGAGCATGCCTCTAACTTCCTTTTGTTTACAAAGATTCTTCAAATGTGCCCGTGACCTCTCCTGGCCATCCCTGAGACCTTCCTTGAACAAAATCACCCAGCCCCTGGGCAAGCCTTGTGTGAGATTATGCCCCCCTGTGTGCTGAAGCCCCAGTGCACTGCAGGCTCTGAGTGAAAAGCTGTGTCTGTGAAACACCTGGTGAAATCAGGCACAACGCTGGGTATTTTGATGCTTGTTCATTCATTCCACTGATGTAATTTACGTTTTTACTTAATAAAATATCATTTTGGCGATCACTGTTAATTAGTTTATATCTTTCTGGGGAACTGGTTGACAAACAAACTAAGCGAACCGAACAATTACAGCTATTGTTACAAGTTAAGAAGGATATAAATAAGGTTCCATGACACAGAACAATGAAAGGATCTATGTTAGAGACGAGATTAGGGTAAGTGCATCATTCTCTTTGAATCTGAGCCCTGAGAGGTGCTGAGGGAGTTATGATCCTGCCAGTGGCTGGGAGAGGTCTGCAGCCGCAGAGCACTGCTTGACCCCACCTCTTTCCAGGACGTATCCGTCTCCCTTCCCTCACTCACTCCTGGAATACAAAAGCACCTGCTGCCTTCTTGTTCTTCCTCTCTTTGATACAGCAGTTGGAGGAATCCCCAGTGGATGAGGTCTTCTGAGGTGTCACGGACCGGTGACTGTCAGTCTGGTGGGTACCAGACAGTGCCACACACAGGGGCTCGGCCTACCAGACGGTGCCACACACAGGGGCTCGGCCTACGCCAAGTATCCTCCGAGGCAACCCCATTTTGATCAGCCATCCCACGAGAGGCTGAAGGTAAAAAGAAGTTCCATCCTGGTTTCTCCAATAGTTTTGCCAGAGTTTCCTCTCTCCTCCGCCCAAATCCTTTTGAGCCACTTTCTTAGGCGCGCTGCTTCTCTTTATCCGCTGTTAAGACTTCAGCTCAGGCTGGGGAGGGAAACACAGGCTCTGAGGGTCGCGGTGGGGCCAGGGGTTGGAGTCGGAGGCAGGGCAGGGAGGAGGAAGGTGACTGGGGTGGACACTTCCCCCGGGCTGCACAGAGGGGTGGGGTCCTGCCAGGACTTCTGTGTGCCGGGCTTGTCCGTGTTCGTCCCCTCCCTGTGCCTTCTCATCTCTTGTCTTTCCCAGGGGGGGTCCTCTATCTGCCTTTCTTTTATTGGTTGAAGTCCAAATCTGTCCTCCATGCAAATCTTTTTCTAAGGCTTCTTCCAATATTCTTGCTGCAAAAACTATTTATCAAACTACCAACACATACGGGAGTGGAATCCCTCACTCGGGAGGCCATCTGGGAACTGCAGGGAGTTTTGATCTTCCACTATCAGTGGTCTGAGAGGTGTTTTGGTTTGAACATTTTTTACTTGTCTTAATTGGGGCAGAGGTTACAACATGAGGAGATACAAGTCCAGCTAACAAAGATACTCCTTCTGTGACAGTTTTGTGTCTCTCTGCTGTGGTGGTGGGGGCAGCAGTGCACAGGACAGGCTCAGGCTCCATGGGCAGCTGAGGCTGACCACTTTGTGAGAGGTCGGGGGGCCCTGTCCTTTCTGTTTCCTCATCTGACCCCCAGGATTGCACCTCTAGCACTCTTGTGAGGACTCAGTGAGATAAGGCAGCTGAAAGTGTTTTGCAAACTTATAAAATGCTAAGAAAAAAAAAAAAAAAAGGGAGGTATTATCTTTCCCCAGCTGGAACGTTCAGGAATAAGTGAGTGTCGGGCAGAACACCGACCCTGATGCCTAGAGTCTGTGTGCCAGGATTCAGGGACCACTCCAGAGACATTTGCTGTAAGAGGTTACTTTACCGCTAAGTGGCTTATTTTCCACCTCTTTATAGGTTATTGTTACCTGGGTGACAGTGAAAACTCAAGCTTAGGGCTGAGCAGCCTCCTTAAGAGATGGGGGGGGTACAATCATGATGCCAGGATGTGCGTTTTGCAGAGGTGTGCGTAGAGAGAACGGTGGAGGGTGGAGGAGAAAAAAGGAGGGTTGAGGAGGCTGTGAGGTCAGACAGATATTATGGAGACAGACGAGTGACTCCCACCCCCTCCTGGTAGCCCCAGCCTGCACTCCCCATCCTGTGAGTCAGTATCAGAGTCCGTGGGTCGTTCCCCCTCTCTGTCTGCCAGGAATTGCACTGCCTGGGGTGGAGCTTTTGTCATCTGTGCCCATGAGCTAGTCTTGCCACTGAAAGTCCTATTGGTGCCCCGGGCAGCCTCCCGTTCCTCACTGGGGCCTGAGCCCTTCCAGGATGCCAGCCCGCCTTCTCTAACTGCTGTCCCTCTCAGCACTAACTGCTTTCTCTGGACCTCTGCTGCAGCCCAGATAAGAGTATTAGCATGAGTTTGGGGTTAAAAAGATTTGAAATACTGACCCCATATTATACTAACTGGGTGACTTTGAGCAAGCTGAGCCTCCGTATTTTCATTTTTAGAATGGGGGTAGTAGGTGTTTTGAACAACTATGACATAACGTATGTAGAGTACTTAACAGATCTGGTGCAGAATACGTGGCCAGGAAATGATTGATGTGATTATGGCTGGTGTTGCACATGCAGAGTCTTCCTGTCCACCTGCCAGGGGGCAGAGCCCTCTAGCCACTGGACCTGACATTTCAGATACCAGTCCTTGTTTTGGAATAATGCCTGCACCCTCTAGCCTCTGTCATTCATGCTTATGCCTGAGACTGAGTCTGTTCTCTTGCCCTCAGAAGTAGTATAATAAAGCAAACAGATAGTTCCACTTTTAGACAGGCTTTTCCAAAAAAATGTGTGCATGCTGATCAGAGATTCCCTGTATTTATCAAAGCAAACATTATTTTTTATGTCTAAGGAAAAGTGCTGGACGCTATCTTGCACTCTTTACTTGCCCAGGCCGGGCCTTGCTCAGGCTTTGTCCTGAGTTTACCCCAGCAGGTGTGTCAGAAGTTCTGACACCCGCAGAAATCAAGCCCTGTGGGAAAGTTGGCAGTTCATCCTTCTAAATTGAACGTCACCTTGGTCTCCTTGGCGTGTCCTCTGAAACCTAGTGATTGGTTCTTAGCAGAGAAATAAACTCTTGTTATTTTAAACTTCCTCAGGTTCTGGCAGTCTTGGCTGATGTTTAGTACTCGGTAATTTAAATACACCAGGCTTTTCACAAGTGCTTATTGAAAGGCTCATTAGGCTTTTAAATACTGAATAAGTTGTATGATAGTACATGCCAATGATTGAATTAAAATGAATCAAAATTAGATTTTAAAATTATATTATCCTTCATTCAACATTTAACAAATATTTACTAATTTTCCACCTGGTGCCAGACACAGGGCTGGGGATTCAAAATAATAAACACATCTGCCCTTATGAAGTATACCTTCTATGGTAACAATTAGCAAAAGAAATTGATAAATAATGTTATATTTGAAGATAATACTGTTATATAGGCAGGCAGGAGGGTAGGAAACACAAAAGCTGCGGTTATTAACATTTCAATGGGGAGAGACAGTGTCACTGAGAATTGGAGAGTGCAATGCATGAATTCTGGGAAAGAGGCTTCTAGGCAGGACTGAGAGGGGGACCCTGTGGACAGTGCCCAGCGTCCGTCCTCCCAGAGCCACAGGCCACAGGCGTGGCTGAACCAGGCTGAGCCAGGGAAGAATGGCAGGGGAGCGGCTTGTGGCGGCAGGTTGTGAAGGCCTAGGAAGCGATTGTGAAGACTCTGGCTTCTACTCTGAGAAGAAGAGGCCTCAGTCTGACCTGCCTGCTGGCAGGGTCACCGGTGGGTGCTGCACCGTGGGGGATGGACTGTGGCTGGGTTGTGTGGGTGGGGGGTTGGAGCAGGGAGACCTGCAGTCTCTGAGGTGAGAGATAAAGGTAGTTTGGATTAACAGGGTAGCAGCAGTGCTGCCAGATTCTGGTTGTATTTTGAAGGTAAAGTTGGCCAGACTTTGTGATGGATCAGATCAGTGGTTCTCAACCTGTGGGTCGCGACCCTTTCACAGGGGTCGCCTAAATACATCCTGCATATCAGATAGTTACATTACAATTTGTAACAGTAGCAAAATTACAGTTATGTAGTAGCAATGAAAATAATTTTATGGTTGGGGGTCACCACAACATGAGGAACGGTATTAAAGGGTCATGGAATTAGGAAGGTTGAGAACCACTGGATTAGATATAGAAAGGACAGAGAAGAGTCAAGGGTACTCTTCTAGATGTTACCAGCCACGGCTAGCCTGCAGGACCATTTCCTGCGGGACGGGACGCTGCTGGTCAGGCCTTGGCAAGGCAGGAGGAGCCTAAGTGCTGAAATCTGAGATTTATTCACTGCTAAGGCTACCATCAGAGGTAAGTTGGGGAACTGAACTCGGGGCACTCTGTGCACCCAGTGAGTGTTGTCTAAATTTAGTCTAGAATAAAAATGCTTTGAAGATATAACCATCTAAGATAGGAAAGTGTATGACTATGTGACCTATGAGGGGGCTTCTATCTGACGTGGAATAATGCTGGGGGTGTTGACTTTTACTGTGAGAATAAAAGGCAACAAGGAGAAAGAGGGGACAGGGAAGTTCTTTCTGGAGGCATCCCTGCTGCTCTCTGGAATCACTGCCTTTTCTGTAAATAAAAGTCAAACTGCTGATCTCTCATCTGCTTCTCCGTTGATTGGCTGGGGTGACAGGCAGACAGATGGACTTCTTGGTCCAGGGTGGGTGGAAAAGGTTTGGAGGAATACCAGACATTCAACTTAACACGCTAAGTTTAAGATATATATTAGACACTCAAGTGGAGAAGCCGAGTCAGCAGTTGGAGCTATGAAATATCAGGAGTTGGGAGTTTACAGGAGGTGGTGACAACCACAGCATCAGCTGAAGTCATCAGGGGGTGAGTGTAGAAAAAGGAGGGAAGAGATGAGGAGTGAACAGAGGAGACTAAGAGTGGCCAGCGGGGGTAGGTTGTGTGTGGAGAGAGAAAGAGAGAGAGAGAGAGAGACTCAAACTGTCACCCTGGGTAGAGTGCTTGGCATCACAGCTCACAGCAATCTCAAACTCTTAGGCTCAAGTGACCCTCTTGCCTCAGCCTCCCGAGTATGTGGGACTACAGGTGCCCACTACAACACAAAGCTAGTTTTTCTATTTTTGGTAGAGATGGGGTCTCACTCTTGCTCAGTCTGGTCTGGAACTCCTGAGCTCAAGCGATTCTCCTGAAATGCTAGGATTACAGGAGTGAGCCACTGCTCCCTGCCTGGGAATTGATATTTTGATCTAACAAATAGAAGTTTTAGTAAACTCGATGAACAGTCAGTGATATTTGTTATGCAGGCAAAATTCTAATTGAACTGAATTCAAGAAAGAAGGGGAAAAGAAGAATTGGTTGGCAGACTTTTAAAGGATCTTACCATAAAGAAAAATAAGGCCATTCCTGTAGGGAAGTAGAATCAAAGTAGGGTTCTTAAAAGACTGGAGAACTATGGCTTGATCCTGCCTTTAGGTTGATGGTTAAGTTTCCACGGAGAAGATAAATCAATGACATGATGTTGGAACACTGTCTTGGGTGGGCCTGGGATCCAGTGCTCAAGTGCAGGGGTTGTTCCCTCCACACACTTTGTAGCCCCACCGTGGTAAGACCAGGGAAGGTGGGGTTTATGGGCACAGATGCTGGTAGGTGGGGAGCTATCACAGTGGGAACTTGAAGGAGTTCCCTACGGTGCTTCTGCTTTTATTCGGTAAATGGAAATTAGGGCCATCAGATGAGAGGGAAAAATGCAGGACAAAGGGCTAGAGGTGGGACGTTTAAGGATACAAAATAAAAAGTGGAAGAATATTACATTTGGCACTTGACTAGGAAAATGGAATATACTTGCCTGTGGGTCATGAACCCGTGGCCTCAAGTCTAGATGTGGCCCTGCAGATCCCCAAGTGTGGCCCCATGACCTAATCCAAACCTCACAGAACAAATCTCTTTATTAAAAGGATTTGTTTAGTCCAAAGTCCACCCTGAAGGATCCAGAGGCCACATGTGGCTCAAGGCTGCAGGTTCCTGGGTAAGAGAGTGGGTAAAACAAGGACGTGAAGGAAACCAGGGCAAGTAAGATATATGGTCAATGAAGTGGGAATTTTCATGCTGTTGACGGTTTTTTGTCAGGGCAGAGCTGGAGATACAGGAGGTGGCAGGCAGAGCACGGGGGCTTCACACCTAGAATACGGGGATGTCGCACCATGGGAGGACACGTGCAGAGGGGTGACCCTGGGAGTGGGTGGCTGAGAGAGGACAACAGACAATGTTACTGGAGGAGAGGAGTTTCAGAAACTGAAAGCCCAAGGTTCTAAAAAGCTCATCAGTGTAAGATATTGAAGTCACTAAGAATGTAAAGAATCCTGTAGAAAAGATATTGAAGGCATTAGTTTGGGATGTACTATCAGCCTCCTTAAATCAAATACTGTACCTGATGGCATTTCACTGCGGGCATATGAAAACACACAGTCAAGTCAGCATTGATCCTCAGCACGTCTTGGGCCTGTCCTCAGCCCTTCCGCAAGGCCAGGGGTTACACTACAATTGTCTTTTTTGTCATTAGCTTTCCTGAGTCAGCTACAAGCTCTTTAAGGACGATAGGATTAGTGGTAGTCACCTTGGAGGCTGGTACCGTGTATGCATGGTATGTACATGTTACTAAGGATCCTGACACTGAAGTCTGACAGACCCAGGTCCCCACCACCCCGCCTCTTACTATCTGTGTCCATCTGGAAGAGACAGCAGGACCATTTCCTCATCTGTAAGATGGACACACATGGCTTTCCTCTGCCTCCCACAGGGACATGCTGAGGAACTGCATCAGGGGTCCTCAAACTTTTTAAACAGGGGGCCAATTCACTGTCCCTCAGACCGTTGGAGGGCCGGACTATAGTTAAAACAAACAAACAAAAAAACAACTATGAACAAATTCCTATGCACACTGCACATATCTTATTTTGAAGTAAAAGAACAAAATGGGAACAAATACAATCACACTGCCTCATGTGGCCTGCAGGCTGCAGTTTGAGGGCCCCTGACTGAAACCGTGAGTCTTCTCCTGGAAAGTGTGCGGCACAGTCCTGGTGTATAGAAAGAGGAAATTTTAACTGCTGGCACATGAAGGCAATAGGACTCCACGATTCAGGAATTTCCCAAGTGGGGACCTCCACATGGGCCGGTTCCAGGCTACCGTCCTTTGGAACAAAGGGGCATTGAGAGGAAACTGCCTCTCTGAGGGTCTTAGTGACCCCATGACATGCCCAGTGGGAGAGGATGGAGGGATTTTAGGAGCAGAGAAGCCCTCAGGGGTCCCCCCTGTGTACCTCTTTGACCACACAGCCGAGAGCTGCAGTGTCTCGTCTCCATAGTTACTGGCAGACTGACACAGTGTTACGGCTCCTGCTTCTGTGTTGTCAACCATCACATTATTAGGTTCCATGTTGATTAAGCCGGAGCACACAGATGGGGCAAATGCTCATTTATAAGCACAGAAACGGCCACTTTGTAAACGCCCAGTTAAGGAGCGGTTCTTAGGCTCTTTGTTTTCAGGGAAACCAGGGCAGACATAGAGCAGGTGAGTGCACTGATGAGCCTGCTGTCATCCCGCAAGGTGGCCGTTCTCTGCTTCTTATTAAGCCCCTCAACCTTGTGACTGACCAGAAAACTGGGCCATGGATCATCAATTTCACCTTCCGTCTGTGTTCCGCGTCTTCTCCCTAAGCTGAGAGCTCACTGCTCTGAGACACGCGGGCCAAGATAATGAGTCTGCACTGCTCATTTGCCTTGCCCGCAGAGGGCAGCGCCTGGACGTGTGGGCAGACTGCCTCTCCAGGGGGTGGACGGCAACCCTGTATTCAGACCCTCTTTCTCTTCTAAATGCCACAAGCTTTCACAATTAAGGGAGAGTTTGATTCAAAACATCTGTGTCAACCCTCAAAGCAACTGAAAAATGACTCTTACTTTTTGTGGATATGTGAGCAGAATCTCTCATGAACTGAAAATTTTAATTACAAGAAAGTTTTCTTTCAGTGGGGACGTAGGAATTTTTAGAAGGCATTTTTTTCTCTCTCTTGATCTCTTTAGATCTCTATAGTTTCAATCCAACATTGACCATTTCCTTGTAGCCTGCAGTTTTTTTGTTTGTTTGTTTGTCTGTTTTTTTGAGACAGCGTCTCACTTTGTTGCCCTCAGTAGAGTGCTGTGGCATCACAGCTCACAGCTACTCCTGGCATCACAGCTCACAGCAACTTCAAACTCTCAAGCTTAAGTGATTCTCTTGCCTCAACCTCCTATGCAGCTGGGACTACACGTGCCACCCACAATGCCCGGCTGTTTTTTGGTTGCAGTTGTCTTTGTTGTTTAGCAGGCCCAGGCTGGGCTTGAACTCCCTAGCCTCAGTGTATGTGGCCGGCGCCCTACCCACTGAGCTCTGGGCGCTGCCAGCCTGCGTGTTTTTATGTGTGAGTGTTTGTGTGTATGTGGACAGGTTTGACTTTTAGGAGTTAATCTCTAAATGTAGGAATCAGATTAAATCTGTACCTGCTTTCTATTCCACAGCTGATTTTATTGTCACCTGTTACTTGCTCTAGCCTTTACTATATCCAGATCTTCCAGCAGGAAGAATCAATCCCCTTTTTGTAATATCTGGATTGTGAGTTAGAAGACCTAGATTTTAGTCCCAGAGAAGTTACCAGCAATGGGTGACCTTGGGCAACTCAGTTCGCCGGGGGGGGGGGGGGGGGCCGCGCCCTGCCGCCCCGCCCGGGCCTGGCCCGATTGTGAGCTCCCTCGCGG
>CAUYPK010034233.1:0-52010 GCA_963574355.1 Loris lydekkerianus
CGCCTGTAGTCCCAGCTACTCGGGAGGCTGAGGCAAGAGAATCGCTTAAGCCCAGGAGCTGGAGGTTGCTGTGAGCTGTGTGATGCCACGGCACTCTACCAAAGGGCCATAAAGTGAGACTCTGTCTCTATTAAAAAATAATAATAATAAAATTCAAAGATGATATTTTGCATTCCCATGGTATCAGTTGTAATATTTCCTTTTTTTTTTTTTTGTAGAGACACAGTCTCACTGTACCGCCCTCGGGTAGAGTGCCATGATGTCACACGGCTCACAGCAACCTCTAACTCTTGGGCTTACGCGATTATCTTGCCTCAGCCTCCCGAGCAGCTGGGACTACAGGTGCCCGCCACAACGCCTGGCTATTTTTTTTGTTGCGGTTTGGCCGGGGCTGGGTTTGAACCCACCACACCCTTGGCATATGGGGCCAGCGCCCTACTCACTGAGCCACAGGCACCACCCAATATTTCCTTTTTAATTTTTTTTTTTTTTTTGAGACACAGTCTTAGGTTTTCGTTTTTTGGCGGCCCCAGGCTGGATTTGAACAAACAAGCTCTGGTGTATGTGGCTGGTGCCCTAGCCACTTGAGTTACAGGCGCCTAGTCAATATCTCATTTTTAATTTCTCTTTCTCTCTTTTTTTTGAGACAGAGTCTCACTATGTCACCCTTGTTAGAGTGCTGCATCACAGCTCACAGCAACCTCTAACTCTTGGGCTTAAGTGATTCTCTTGCCTCAGCCTCCCAACTAGCTGGGACTACAGGCGCCCACCTCAACTCCTGGCTATTTTTTTTTTTTTTCTGGCTATTTTTTTGTTGTTATAGTTGTCATTGTTGTTTGGCAGGCCCAGGCTGGGTTCGAAGCTGCCAGGTCTGGTGTATGTGGCTGGAGCCCTAGCTGCTGAGCTACAGGCATCAAGCCTTTTTTTTTTTTTTTTTTTTTTTTTTGAGACAGAGTTTCACTTTGGTGCCTTCTGTAGAGTGCTATGGCATCACAGCTCATAGCAACCTCCATCTCTTGGGCTCAAGCAATTCTCTTGTCTTAGCCTCCCATGTATCTGGGACTACAAGGGCCCGCCATGGTGCTGGGCTATTTTTTTAGAGACGGGGTCTTGCTCTGGCTAAGGCTGGTCTTGAACCCATGAGCTTAGGCAAATGCTAGGATTACAGGCGTGAACCACCTCACCCGGCCCTTTCATTTTTGACAGTCTCACTCTCTTGCCCTGGGTAGAGTGCTGTGGCATCAGACTAACTCAGAGCAATCTCAAACTTCTGGATTCAAGGAATCCTCTTGCCTCAGCTCCCCAACTAGCTGGGACTACAAGCACCTGCCACAATGCCTGGCTAATTTATCTTTCTCTCTTTTTAGTAGAGATGGATCTTACTCTTGGTCAGGCTGGTCTGAAACTCCTGAGCTCAAGCGTTGCTCAGCCTCCCAGAGTGCTTGGATTACAGGCATGAGCCACCACATCTGGCGCAATCCTATTCTTGAGGCTTTCCACTGTGTTTTGTATTTTTCTTTTCTCTTTTCTTTTCTTTTCTTTTCTTTTTTCTTCTCTCTCTCTCTCTCTCTCTCTCTCTCTCTCTCTCTCTCTCTCTCTCCCTCCCTCCCTCTCTCCCTCCCTCCCTCCCTCCCTCCCTCCCTCCTTCCTTCCTTCCTTTTTTTTTTGGGAGTCTCACTCTTTTGCCCTGGGTAGAGTGCTGTGGTGTCATAGTTCATAGCAACCTCAGACTCCTCAAGACTCCTCAAGTGATCCTCCTGCCTCAGCCTCCTGAGTAGCTGGGACTTCAGGTGCCCACCACAACACCTGGCTAATTTTTCTGTTTTTAGTAGACAGGATCTGGCTCTTGCTCAGGCTGTTCTCCAACTCCTCAGCTCAAGGGATTCTCCCAGAGTGCTAGGATCACAGGCATGAGCCACTGAACCCCCGAGTACTTTGTATTTTGAATGAATTTTTCATTTCCAGAAGCTCAGCTTGATTTTTTTTTTTTTTTTTTTTTTTTGACCGAGTTTTACTTTTTCACCGTCGGTAGAGTGATGTGGCATCACAGCTCACAGAAACCTCAAACTCTTGGGTTTAAGGGATCCTCTTGCTCAGCCTCCTGAGTAGCTGGGACTACAGACACTGCCACAACGCCCGGCTATTTTTAGAGACAGGGTCTCACGCTGGCTCAAGCTGGTCTCAAACCCAAGAGCTCAGATGATCCACCCACTTCAGCCTCCCAGAGCGCTAGGATTATAGGTGTGAGCTTCTTTTTTTTTTTTTCTTTTTGTATTAAAAAACTAATAACAGATACAATATCAAAAACACAAACACTATTAGTAGGGGGTGCAGCTGAGAATGCCTTGGTCCCACCTGAGGGGCAGCACCAGGGACTCCATGGTCCACCAACCTCCCCCACCCTAGAGCAGCTAGGAGTTTATACCCCTGGGTTGCACTTGAGCCTCAGGCTCTCCTCCCATATGGGAAGGAGGTGGGAGAGAGAGCTGGCTCCACCAATAAATAAGTGCAGCCCCAACCTCCAGGGCCAGACTCAGGCTCAGCTGGGATTTGGAGGGACCACTTCAGCAGCTTGTCAGCAAACTTGTCCAAGGGAGGGAAGGACTCCTCACCAAGGGTCCAGCTGGGCTAGGCTGAGGAGTTGCACCCTCTGTTCCCTAAAGCCAGAGGAAGTCCCTGGATCCTGGGCTGGTGATGGGGGTCTGGCCCCCTTCAGTGGAAGAAGCTAGGCAATATCCTATTGATTGGTCTAGCCACATCCGAGTTCTGAGAATTGGAACTTAGGAGGAAGAATATACTTAGATTTCTTTAGTGAGTTTTTCATTCATTTCCTGCACTTTTTTTTTTTTTTTTTTTTGTGGACTTCGCGTGTTGGGTTTCTATTTTATCTTGTACTTAATTGAGCTTCCTTACAATCCATATTTGAAATTGTTATTAATTTCAGTATTCTCATTTTGGTTGGTATGGTGTTACTGTTTTCTTCTGGTGGTGTCCTTTCATTCTGCCTTTTTTTTTGTAGAGACAGAGTCTCACTTTACGCCCTCAGGGGAGTGCCGTGATGTCACAGGACTCACAGCAACCTCCAGCTCTTGGGCTTCCGCGATTCTCCTGCCTCAGCCTCCCGAGCAGCTGGGACTACAGGTGCCTGCCACAATGCCCGGCTATTTTTTGGTTGCGGTTCAGCCGGGGCTGGGTTTGAACCTGCTACCCTCGGTATATGGGGCCGGCGCCCTACTCACTGAGCCACAGGCGACACCTTTCATTCTGATTTTTCATATATCTGGAGATCTTTTGGTGATTCCTTCTCATCTGGAGCAACTTTGCATGGTTATTTCTGGATTTTTTATTTAGATAACAGCACGTCTAGTCTAATCTCTGAGATGGTAGGTGGTGGTTGTGGGTGAGGCTCAACCAAACCCTGTGTGAATGAGTCAGTAGATCCTGTGCATGGCATGCAGATTTACCTCTTGGTCACAGGTGGCACCAGCCTGAAGGAACAGCTGTGGTATTGCTTTGAGGTCCTGTGACTGCTCCTGTGACTGTCCCACAGGATGAGTCCTTGATTGTGGGGTGGGGAGGATGGCTGGACTGTAGGGAGTCCTTATTCTCTGTGCAGCACAGGCAGGAAGGCAGGCCCTCTGGGATGGGATAACCCTGCCCTAAGGCTCCACCAAAGTTGGCCAGGTGTCTCTCTCAGCAGGGTCAAAAGTCTGCTCCCAGCTTCCAAGCAAAGGTACCAGGGAGGGGCTGCCATGGTCCCACCCATCCAGAAAGCCTGCTGTGAAGGTGGCAGTTGGGGACCCACAGTCTGGAGGTCTGAAGCAGGCCTAGTCCTCCTGTGGGGGTGGGTGTCCTACATGCACGTCCTTGCTGGGAGCCACACTGGACTCTCTGTCATCTGCCCACATGTAAGTCTTGTTTTTCTCCAGACCTCCTCCTTGGCCCCAGGAACGCAACTGAGACCTGGGGATAACTGATCTGGCTGTGTGTCGGTCTCTGGTTCTCTGAAGATCAATCCCGAATTATGTCAGGGAGAAGTGTGCTGGTCCTGAGTTATCATGGGTGCCTAGGCAGTATCAATGTTCCTCCACATTGGAGTATGCCCTGCTCTGGTGGAGTCCCACCTAGGCAGCACCAGGGAGGACTGGTGGGCAGGGAGCTCTCAGCCTGGACATCCCTCACTCTGCTGCAGGACCTGTAGAGTAAAGGTCTGAGCTTTTCTGTGGAAGCTCTGGGTGGTGGATGCACTCACAGAGGGCCTTGGCTCAACTGTCTCTTAGCAGCCATGTGTGGGCCAAGAGAAGGCCAGAAAAAGAATCCAAGTGGAAGGAAGCTCACACTCTGGCCCTCTCTGGTCCTCCTTCTAGGAGGTAGTCCACCTAGAATGTCCAGGCTTGGGGTCTTCCCCCCCTCCCCCCAGCCCACTGTGGCCCCCGTGGCTCCCTTAGTCTGGACTGGACTTGGAGAATGACTTGGGAAATGCAGGAATAAGCGAGGAGAAAAGTGAAGGGCTCATGCCTCCTGGAGAGGATGGTTACACAGTGAGTGGAGAAGCAATGTGGTGCCTGCCATCTTGGCTCAGGTCTGCCGTACCAGGAAGTGATCCCAAGGGCACTTGCAGCTTGGTGTTTTGTTCTCAGAAAGCTCCCAGTTCACTGGCAGCAGCAGTTTTCAGGCTTGGGAGGGTAGAAGAGCTCTCCAGCACCTCAGGAGCCCACTGACTACCAGAGATGTGAGGGAGAAATATATTAACCTAACCTTTCTCACTGGACTCCAAGCCTCTTGGGGGCTGATCTCTGCTCCTTCATGTTCTGCTCCACAACTTCTCACATTTATCTTCCCTGCAGCTAGGTGATTGACCAAGCCTTCCCCACTTTTAGATTCCAGGACTTACATCAGTAGCCCCTGGACTCTCAGGCCTTTAGCCTTGGAATGAGAATCACACCACTGGCCTCCCAGGTCCCCTTGCTGCATCTGGTGTATCCAGCTTGCCAACAGCTCCTCATAGGACTTCTCAGCCTCCATCAAAAATAGCATTTTGTGGGCTGCATCTGTGGCTCAGGGGGATAGGGCGCCGGCCCCATATGCCAGATATGGCAGGTTCAAACCCAGCCAGGCCAAAAACTGCAAAAAAAAAAAAAAAAAAAAAAAGGCATTTTGTGCTGGGCACGGTAGCTCATGCTTGTAATCCCAGCACTTGTGAGAGTGAGGTGGGTGGATTGCCTGAACTCAGGAGTTCGAGACCAGCCTGAGCAAGAGCAAGACCCAGTCTCCTAAAAATAGCCAGGTGTTGTGGCGGCACATGTAGTCCCGGTTACTTGGGAAGCTGAGGCAAAAGAATCGCTTAAGCCCAAGAGTTTGAGGTTGCTGTGAACTGTGACACCACGGCACGTGAAGTAGTGAGACTCTGTCTCAGAAAAAAAAAAAAAAAGTGTTCTGGTAGGTGCCCGTAGTCCTAGCTACTTGGGAGACTGAGGTAAAAGAATTGCTTAAACCTGGGTGGCGCCTGTGGCTCAGTGAGTAGGGCACCCGCCCCATATACTGAGGGTGGTGGGTTCAAATCCGACTCCAGCCAAACTGCAACAACAAAAAAAAAATAGCCAGGCATTGTGGCGGGTGCCTGTAGTCCCAGCTACTCAGGAGGCTGAGGCAAGAGAATTGCCTAAGTCCAGGAGTTGGAGGTTGCTGTGAGCTGTGTGACACCACAGCACTCTACCAAGGGTGACAAAGTGAGACTCTGTCTCTAAAAAAAAAAATTAAAAAAAAAAATTGCTTAAGCCCAAGAGTTTGAGGTTGCTGTGAGCTGTGACGCCACAGCACTCTACCCAGGGCGACATAGTGAGACTGTGTCTCAAAAAAGAAAAAAAGAAAAAGAAAAAACAAGAACCCTGAAAATGCCTTTGGTTCCTAATAAGGATTCTTATTTTTTCTCTTTTCTTTCTTTGTTTGAGACAGTCTCACTATGTTGCCCTTGGTAGAGTGCCGCCACAATGCCCAGCTATTTTTAGAGATGAGGTCTCACTCAAGGCTCAAGCTGGTCTTGAACTTGTGAGATCAGGCAATCCACCTGCCTCAGCTTCCCAAGTGCTGAGATTATAGGCATGAGCCACCACACCCAGCCCTATCACCATTCTTTAAAAAGAAGTTTTATTTCTTATTTTGTTTTTTTGAGACAGAATCTCACTATGTCACTCTCCCTCCCCCTGGTAGAGTGCTGTGACATCACAACTCACAGCGACCTCAAACTCTCGGGCTTAAGCAATTCTCTTACCTCAGCCTCCCATGTAGCTGGGACTTCAGGTGCCCACCACAATGCCCGGTTATTTTTATTTTGGTTGTAGTTGTTGTTTGGCAGGCCTGGGCTGGATTCCAACCCTGCCAGCTCTGGTATATGTGTCTGGCGCCCTAGCCACTGAGCTACAGGCGCTGAGCCAACTCCTATTTTTTTGTTACCATTGTTTTTGTTTTTTTTTTCAGACAGAGTCTCACTTTATTGCCCTCAATAAAGTGCTATGGCGTCACAGTTCATAGCAACCTCTAGCTCTTGGACTTAGATGATTCTCTTGCCTCAGCCTCCCAAGTAGTTGGGACTACAGACCACAAGGCCCGGCTATTTTTTGTTGCAGTTTGGCAGGGGCCAGGTTCAAACCCGCCACCCTCTGCATGTGGATATGTGGACCGAGCGCCCTACCCACTGAGCCAAAGGCATCGCCCTATATTTGCCATTGTTTGGCAGGCCCGGGCTGGGTTCAAACCCGCCAGCCCCAATGTATGTGGCTGGCACCCTAGCCACTGAGCTACAAGCGCCAAACCTTTTTTTTTCTATTTGCTTTTTGTTGTTGAGACAGAGTCCCACCCTGTGCCCTGAGCAGAGTGCAGTGGAATCATAGATCACTGCAACCTCAGACTCAGGCTGTGGGCATTGTGCTGACTCAGCCTCTGGAAGCCAAAGCCATTGGGATTACAGATACTCACTGCAGCACCCTGCTGGGTTTTTCATTTTATTACTATTTTTAATGAGTTGGGGTCTCACTCTCGCTCAGTCAAGTCTCAAATCTGGAACTCCTGAGCTCAAGCAATTCTCCCACCTCAGCCTCCCACAGTGCTGGCTGGGGTTACAGACATTAGCCACCACACCACACTGGGTTGCTCTTTGTTTTTGCTTGTCTTTTTCATGTACTCATTTGTGTTGTTTTCCAACCTTTCTCTTTGGCCTTCATCTTACCTCTGGGCCTGTTTGGCCACTCCTCATGATCTTGTCTCCATGGGATCTTCCTAGCACACAAAACTGTTTTGGAATACAGACCCCTCATCCTGAATCTCCCCTACATGCCTCCCAGCTGAGGGATCCTTCCACACTGCTCCCTTCCACACAGTCCTCTCTGGAGGCCTGCTTCTCTCCAGGCCTGCAGGTCCCGCCCCACTGCCCCCAAAGAGTCCAAGCTGGGACACATCTCCACCCAGCACCAGCCCTTGCTGTGTGCACCGTCCCCCACCAATCGCCTTCTGAACTCAGCATCCTCCTAGACAGCCAGTGACCACTTCTTGTAGACAATACCCTCAGCCCCAATAATACTCTCTGCCAAGCACGAGACTGCTCCCCTTCATCAGTTCAGTTCTACACCCCATTTTCTACCACTCTTCTCTGTCCAGCAGGAAGAGTAGGCTCTCTCTCCAACCAGGCTGTCCACTGATTTCCTGGGCTAGAGCCCCATTAGGGGAGAAAACCTGAGCACGGGGTGGGCATGCCAGGTGGCTCTAGGTTTGCTGAGGGTGATCTTGCTGGGAACACAATAGTGGGATACTTCCTCCTAAGTCTGATCTTCCCAAAACATTGGAACTGAACAGGGCAGGGAGTGGGGCAGCCAGAAGCAGAGGGAGACAGAGGGTCATAGAACCCATTGCATACCCCCAATCTCAAAGGGATAGGGGCTGGGCTGAGCTGTAACTTGAATGAGGGCAGCAGAAAGAGACCCCTCCCTCCTCCACAGAGAGGTTCAGCTGGGGGATGTGGGGATTTGCCTGGCGCTTCCATGGGTTGGGGGCCAATTTAGCCTTGCCTGGGTACCCTGCAACAAGACCCCCAAGGCCTTAAGAGTCAGTGAGAGCATCTCAGGGCAGCTTCTGGTGGAGAAGAGTTTAAACTTTCCCAATGCTTGAGAATGGTCAACAGTCCTTCTGCAGACTTTCTTAGCTGGACCCTGGGGCTAGAGCTCCACAGTGACCCCCAAGGCACAGGGGGAGGACCAGGTCAGGATGCTAGACAAGGAAGCCGGGAGAAGGCCCAAGTAATTGTGCCCCAGGCCACATGTGTGCTCCACACCCATGATGGGGTAGAGTGATGTCTGAGGCCTGGACGCAGCTGCCCCTCCCTGCCAGGTGCCCCGGGGGCTGCAGGCTCCACCAAGGGGGCTGAGAGCAGCCCAATGGTTCCCTAAGGAGTGCCTGGTCGCTGGACACGTGTCCTGCTCTGTTGCCTCCTCTGTCCAAGGGGGAGATTGACAGAGAGAGGCAGTGGGAGGAACAGAGGACAGAGATGGGGAACAGGGTGAAGTGGGAGGATGAGGAAAGGAGACAGAAAGCTAAGAGTCCAGAGATTTAGTATGGGGACAGAGAGATAGGACAACTGGGACCAGTAGGGCGGGACAGGGATGGAGTCCTAGGAACACAATTGAGGGCGGGGGCAGAGCGTACGGGAGGAGGCGGCGAGCGTCGGGTGAGGGGATCTTGCCTGGCACTTCCCGCAGCGCCCTGAGGGTCCGCCCGGTAATTAGGCCTCGGCCCAGATGGGCCCCCAGTCTCGCAATCAAAATGTTAATTGGCGCGCCCATCCGGCTGTGCCTCGGCCGGGCCCCCTGGGAGGGAGCCTGGACCACCGGCGCGACCGAGGGGGGGATCCCCACCCCCGCCCCCACCACGAGGTGCGCCGGCTGCTGCTCTGCGATAAAGGGGCCGCCCCGCCCCGCCCCCGCCCCCCGGGAGCTCCTGCCACGCAAGATGAATGTCCTTCCGCTGCCGAGGCTGCAGGCAAAAAAGCCGGTCCGCGGTCTCCGCCTCGCCCGGCGCTCGGCGGGCTGGTCACACCCACCCTGGCCCGACGCTGGGCCGGAACGCAGCAGGCCGGGGATCGGGTGACTGGCTGGGGTGGGGCGCTGAGCTCAGCATTCCCTGCGCGCGCCCGCGCTCGCGCGCCGCGAGGCCATCCCCTGCTGGGCCTGCCCGCCACGCGCTCCCCCCACTGTCCGCGGGCCCGCCACACTGCCCCCTACCCCCGCTGTCCGCGGGCCCGCCGCACTGCCCCCCGCGCTGTCCCGCACAAGGTCACCGCGCAGCAACGAGCACGCGCGCCTCCGCCTTGTGCGCACTCCTGGCTCAGAGGAGCCGGACACTCCCCAGAGCCGCCCCGCGACCTTGGTTCCCAAAGACAGCTGGCCGCACGGGGGCGCGCTTGGAGAGCGGAGGCCGGAAGGACCACGCCAGGGCGGATGAGGGACAATGGCGGCTCTGGGCCCTAATTGGGGACATATGTACCCGCGCGGGGCCATTGTGCAGCCCGGAGGCCGGGAGCCCCCAGTGCTCCGGCGCCCGGCATTGGTCGCTGAGCCTGACGTCATGGGGACTGCAAACTCCGAGCGGGCGGCCTCGAGAAGGGTTATCCGCCTGGTTGCGGGAATGCTGGGGGCGGGAGAGAGTGGGGGTCAGCTGCAGCCGCGCGGAAGGGCGGAAAGCCACCAATGAACCCAAATTTCTGGAGCAGGGTCATGGTAGCCCCCCTCTCCCTCCACACCCCCTTCGTTGTCAGGCCTCTGCGTTCTACATGCGCCTTCTGGGAGAGAGGCGTGAGGCGGGGAGGCCCATCCAGCGGGCACGGGGTCAGCCCGGGTGACCGAGTGGCAGGAGACATTGCGGCACAGGGCGCTTTCGCTGCCTCAGCATTCGCTCCTTCGTCCTCCACCTCCCCCATCCGCCCCCGCAGATCCCGCGTCTCCAGGCCCCCGGCGGGGCGGGCGGGACTCGCTGGAGTCCGCCCTGCGTTCCTCCCAGGAGGACTCGAAGTTCCGGGCGCCTGAGTCCCAGGCCTGTTTCTACCTCTTCCACGAGCCCGACAATGCCTGCGACCGCTGCGCAGTGGTTCGCCGAACCACGCAGGGGAATTCCCCACACTTGGAGGCCGAGGCATCCCCAGGACCCCTCCCAAGAGACCCTGGCCGGGGTTCAGCCCAGCGCAGCCATTTCCGCCGGCCTCTCCTCCCTCCCCTCCAGCCCCCTCCCCCAGCTCCTGAGCTTTAAAAGCCGCAGGCTGAGCCTGGCCGCAGGCAGAGGCGGCTGCGGGCTCAGGAGTCGGGCCCAGGAGCTGTCCGAGCGCCGAGCCCCGCCCCCGGAGCCCCTATCCCTCCCTCCCCCTCCCTCGGCCCGCCCTCCCTGCGCACCCCTCCCCCCAGGACCCCCGCCCCCCGCCCCCCGCCCGCCGCCGCCGCCGCCGCCGCTTGCTCCGGCTGCAGAACAATAAAGCAAGCCTCTCTGAGACCCCTACCGAGGACCCCCGCCCGGCGGTTGAGCCCCCGCGGACCGCCCCTCTCCGCCCTCGCCGGCTCCGCGTGCCCGGGCGCTGGCCGCGGTGCTGCCCAGACCGGCGCTGGCCGCGGTGCTGAAGCTGCAGGAGCTACCCCCGCGGCCGCTGCGTTCTCCATGCTGCGCGCCGCCGCCCCCGGTGGCATGGGGGGCCGCTGACTGAGGCTCCGCCGCGGCGGCGGGGGGGGAGGGGAAGGGGGCCGCGGAGTCGGGCCAGCCCTGCACCCACTCGCAGCCTCCGGGCCCGGGACGGAGCCGCTCCCCCTCTCCCCCCCCCAGCCTCCTCCCCCGCCTGTCCAGGGGCGGCACTGCGGGCTGGGAAGCCGGGACCAGAAGAGGGAAGGAAGGAAGGAAGAAGGAAGGAAGGAAGGAAGGAAGGAAGGAAGGAAGAGAGGAGAGAGGAGAGGCGAGGAAGGAGGAAGAATACGACGAAGAGGGATCCGGAGGGGCAGAGGAGCAGACGCAGGGCAGCAACGAGGAGGGAGAACGGAGCTCGCGCGGCAGCATCCGAAGGCTGGAGTGGGGACCCGCGCTGCCTCTGCTGCTCCTCGGATGGTGACGGGGCCCCGCCGTGGCCGCAGTCCCCCCGAGCCTCGGCTCCATAGGCCTACAGCGCCGGAGCCCCGCAGGAATCATGCCCAGGTCCTTCTTGGTCAAGAAGGTCAAACTTGACACATTCTCTTCAGCAGACCTGGAGAGCTCCTACGGGCGCGCCCGCAGCGACCTCGGCGTGAGACTGCACGATAAAGGTGAGGCTGGGCTTAAGCCGGGTCGAGGGGTCCAGGGCCTTGCTGGAAGGGGCAGAGAGCCAGAATGTGGAGTGGAGGGGGCAGTACCCCGTAAATAGACTGTGGGACACAACCTACCAGAGGCTGTGCCTGGAGACTGCAGGGGGTGGAGAAAGGGGAGCCAGCGCAGAGGCAGGCCGGAGCTCGCCAAGGCTGGAGACACTGAAGGGCCAGGAGCAGGAGGCACCTGAAGGCACACACCGACCCAAACCCTGATACATGCCGGGACAGGCATAGCCACATGAATGCCTGCCGACATGGCAGGACCCTGCCATGCAGCCACATGCAGACCTACACCCAGAAACCCAGGGTTTCTTCCTCTGTCACACCACTAGAACCCCTGCTATGGCTAGCTGGGGAATACTGAAAGCTCCAGGGAGTAACCATGAGGTCCAGTTGGGCGCCCACCTGTCAGGGCAAAGGTACCAGCAGAGACAGCAGCTTCCCTGGAGCCAGAGTCAGGGAGAAGGCTGTTAGGAGGTGGCCATGGGTAAGGGAGGCCCAAGGTACTGGAGGCAGGGGGAGGTTCTTTGTGTAAGGGTGTCCAAGTTCAAGGACAACTGTTAGCATGCAAGGAGATGGGGACTGGAGTGCTAGCAGCATGGGGTGGCAGAGCAAGTGTGACCTGCAGGAGTGAGAGCCTGTATGGATCCATGTGACTGCATGTGGCCATGTGACCGTGTGCGCTTGTGTGTGACCCTGTGTGAGTGTGTGCTTGCCTGTGTGCCACTACATGGGACCATGTGACTCTGAGTCGGCTGTGCACCATGTGACTGAGAGTGTGTCCAGGGTGGCGGCATGTGTGACCCTGCATGAGTAGGTGGTGAGTTTGGGGGGTCAGCATACAGCCTACCCGATGAAGGGACTCTAGGGCTGATGCTGGCTGGAAGGCTTGGTGTAACCCTGAAGGAACCAGAGCCTGCATTGTGAAGGGTGTGCATTTGTGATTTTGAGATTGTGAGATCCATCTTGTGCCTTGGGAACAGCTGCAGTTAACAGCATAAATGATGCTGCTCTCCCGCAGCTTGTCCCTGTGAAGATGTCCCCTGGTGGACACCCCGGTACTGTCCTCATCACAGCTCTCCCTAGTTGTCTGTTGTGGAGCTTGGGAAGGCCCCTGAAAGGGGGCTATGGGCAGAAGAGGGCAATGTTGAACAGGGTAGGGCCCAAGATTGTAGGATAACTAGAGACAGTGGAGGGAGAACCAGAGTGGACATGGACAGGAGCAGGGAGATGAGAGGGAGGTGCTAGTGAGAGCTGGAGGACTGCAGGCGCAGAAATCTCTAGGGCTGGTCAGAGAGCCTCAGGGGCCAACAAGGAGCGACGTCAGAATGGAGCGCAGGTTCTGGGGGCCTGGGCAAGAGCCAGTGGAGGACCTGGAAAGGGCAGGACGGTTGGGTCCCTGGGTCGCGGCCCTGGCTTTGTGCGCGGCGGGTCTGCAGCGTGTTGCATAATCAGGGAAAACTGCTGAAGTGGGGAGAACCCGAGGGGGAGGAGGAGGGAGAGCGCAGCGTCGCCCCTCCCCCCTGACCTTGAGGCTGGGGGGGAGGGGGCAGCCGCGCCTGAAATGCGCCCTCTCTCCTCCGCCCCCTCCCCAGGGTGGGGCGCTGGGGCCGCGAAGGTGGAGCCTGTCCCAGCGCGGTCTCATCTCTTCTCTCATCTCTTCCCCTCCCTGTCGTCTCCGTCCTCTCTGCCCCGCGGTCCCTTGGCCGCTTCTCCTTTGTCCTTCTCGCTGTTCGCCTCTTTCCCGGACCGCGGCGTCTCCCTGCCGGTGTCCGCTGTCTTCTGTCTCCCGCTGCCCCCCGCCCACCGCGTGTGTCTTGCCCGCTCGCCCCATGCCCTTCCTGCTGTCTGTCTGTCCACCTTGGCCCGTAGGATACCTCAGTGACTACGTGGGGCCGGCGTCAGTCTACGATGGCGATGCCGAGGCAGCGTTGCTCAAAGGTCCGTCCCCGGAGCCCATGTACGCCGCCGCGGTGCGGGGAGAATTGGGTCCCGCGGCCGCAGGCTCGGCGCCGCCCCCCACCCCGCGCCCCGAGCTGGCCACTGCTGCAGGCGGCTACATCAACGGCGACGCGGCCGTCAGTGAGGGCTACGCGGCCGACGCCTTCTTCATCACCGACGGGCGCTCTCGCCGTAAGGCTGCCAATGCTGCTGCCGCTCCCTCCGCGGTCGCGGCGGCGGCTCCAGATGGCGACTCTGGGGGCGGGGCGGGTGCACGCAGCTCGGGTTCGGGGCCCGGGGGCCGAGGCGGCACGCGTGCCGGGGCAGGCACTGAGGCGCGAGCAGGGCCAGGGGCAGCAGGCACTGGTGGCCGGCACGCGTGCGGCGAGTGCGGCAAAACGTATGCCACGTCGTCGAACCTGAGCCGCCACAAGCAGACGCACCGCAGCCTGGACAGCCAGCTGGCACGGCGTTGCCCGACGTGCGGCAAGGTGTACGTATCCATGCCGGCCATGGCCATGCACCTACTCACGCACGACCTGCGACACAAGTGCGGCGTGTGCGGCAAAGCCTTCTCGCGACCCTGGCTGCTGCAGGGCCACATGCGCTCGCACACCGGCGAGAAACCCTTCGGCTGCGCGCACTGCGGCAAGGCCTTTGCCGACCGCTCCAACCTGCGCGCACACATGCAGACGCACTCCGCCTTCAAGCACTTCCAGTGCAAGCGCTGCAAGAAGAGCTTCGCCCTCAAGTCCTATCTCAACAAGCACTACGAGTCGGCCTGCTTCAAGGGCAGCTCTGGCGGCGGTGGCCCCGCGGCCCCTGCGCCGCCACAGCTCAATCCAGTGCAGGCCTAGGGCGGCAGGGCCTCCGCCAGCCAGGTCGGCTCTCAGCAATACGGACCCCCAGGGAAGTTTCCGCTGGCGTCCAGGAGGAGGAGCCGGAGGGCGGGCCCCTCCTCACAGCAATAGAGGGAGGGGCGTCCGGTCTCACCCCTCCCTGCCCGCCAGGGGCCTTGCCGGCCTCTTCAAGCAATAGGGTCCCGAGGGGAGACCCAACCCAAGCCCCTTCCCCTCTCCTCCAGGGTGCCCCAGGCTTTCTCCCAGCAATAGGGTCGAGGAGAACCAAACCGAACCTCATCTCCGAGTTGGGTCTCTGAAGCCCGGGGTGGGTTGAGGTAGGGAGCGTCCTCCTTCTTCCTCCTCTGCGCCCCTGGATCGTGCCGCAGAGACTCAGGTCTTCCCCACCCCTTGCCAAGCCTTCAAGGGCCGGGCCTGCGGCCCAGACGTCCAGGTAGCCGGTCCCTTCCGGCAGCAGGCCGCGGGAGGAGCAGGAGAGGGGCGGGCCTGCCGAGGCCTTTCTGCCCCCACCCCCGCAGTCTTCGCCGAACTCCCAAGGAGTGTTAGACACGTTGGGATAGGAGAGGGGAGCGGACGGTGGCGCCCCTCTTCCTCGGGTTGCTTCTGGGGCCTCAGTCCGAGCTGCCCTCCGATCCTCGCCTCTCATCCTCTGCCAAATCTGAATTCTTCCAGCCCAGCTTCCCGGGCGCTGTCCTCCATGACGAATAATAACGACACATATCGAATCGCATGGACTTAACCGACCTCCTGAGACCCGTTTCCCGCCCTGCCTCGGGGCTCCCTCCCTCGTGCCCTGGGCATTCGGTGTTGGAGGACGATTCCCGGGGCCCACCAGGCGGGCCCGGGCACTGCCCTCTATACACCTCTCTGTATTCGATTTGCGGGTAAAGCCCCTGGGGGGTTGCGGACGCGTCGGGTTTCTTTCTGTATTTGTACGTTTTATTTATGAACGGATTGCACTCGGGTCAGGGAGGGGACACTGAGCCCCCCATCCTTCCCGCCGACGCGAGGGGCTTGGGACGTCCAGGATTACTTCCCCCGCCCCTGAGGCCTGGCTCTCGCTGGGGGGCCTCCAGGGAGCCTCAGGCCCCGCCTCTCGGAGGCCGGCCCCTCTCCCGGGGACCAGGCCCCACCCCCACTCGGTTGCCAACTTTCGCAGGTCTATGCCAAAGCCTCGGCGGCGACCCCGCCCCAAGGGCCCGCCCCATTGGCCGCCGCCTTTGTGACGTCACTGCATGCAGCCCCACCTCTCCTCCCTGTCCCGGGGCTGCCCGCTCCCTCTCCCTCTTAGGTAGTCCGATGCCGACTATAGAGCAATAATGCGCACTGCATGCGAAGCTGCCGCCGCCTCTAGAGTTACTGAGAATCAGGTATCCCCTCACCCTATCCACCCCATAGGCCCTAGATCAGGGACGCTGCGCGGGGCCGGCCGCGCAGACTTTCTTCCTCTCCCTTTCTTCCTCGTCCCTCCCCCCCCCACGGCAGAGCCCGGCGGGTGTATTGGTTCTGGGGGCGGGGGTGGGGTGGCTGGACCCACGACCCTTCCTTCAGTCATCCATCACTCTCCGACTGTTCATTAGGCACCTACTATGTGCCAGGTCCACTGCTAAGGTCCGCTAGCGAGGCGGTGACCTGCGGCGAGGTGCGTGTGCGCGACAGAGGGCAGCAGGCTTGGGTGGCCCAGGAAGGACACAGATGCAGAGAGACCAGGTCCCTCGTCTATGCTCAGACGACTCCCTCCTCCTCTCCACCTCAGCCCGGTCTTTGCGGGGCGCACTTGGGCTCTACCTTTGACTTGGGCCTTTTGGACCCAGCTGAGGGGGACAGATCTAGGACCCCAGGGCCCAGTGCTAACGACCAGAGCTGCTCATACAGGAGTCCAATCTTGTGATCCTCTGGCAAACACAGCTCTGCCGTGTCTGGCCAGAGAAAAAGATGCAAGCTTGACTATGTGATGTGTCCAGCCTTGTCCTCAGCACCCGACTTGGCTGCCCTCACAGGGGCCCAGCATAGCAATGCCCACGTCCAAAATCCCAACAAAACCAGGTGTGGTGCCCACACAGCTCCCAAGCTGGGCCCTGCCCATCTGCGCTGCACACACACACAAACATAACACACACGTGCCCCCACTCCACCCCACTCCCGTCTACCTACCTAAGGAGAAGGCTGGAGGGCCATGGGCTCGCCAGGGTCTCCCACTTCCCCTCACATCCCGCCGCCGTGGAAAGCCATGGGCCCCCTCCTGCCCCCATAACTAAGCAGCACAATAACCGACTTAGCGAATTCAGGTAGAAGGAACGTTTAGGTAGCACCTATTTTGTACTGATTCTACAAGTAGGGTCCGAGGTGCGGGGGCCCTCGGGTGGGGGCTGCGGCCGCCGGCTCGCCCCGCCCCCACCCCCGCCTGCGCCCCACCGCCTTGTATATATTTCCACCCGGAACTGGCCGGGATTTTTACTCGGGCCGCGCCCCTGTTCCGCCCCCGTTTGGGGCCGGGCCGGCCGGACAGACGGACGGACGGACAGACCTCCTTCCTAAGCACAATAGCACCAGCTCCCCGGAGCGCCGCACCTCCACGAGGAGAATAAATGCCACTCTTGATAGAATTTGGATTGTCAGGCTGATGTGTCCTGGTCTTGGCTGCGCTGGTGGGGGTCCTGGGGGGATCTTCCCAGTCCTGCCACACTACAGAGGCTGGAGGCTTTTCAAAAGAAGGCGCCCTTCTTCCACTGGGGAGCAAAGTAGTTGGCATTTCCTTTGGAGCAGGTGAATCTGCTTTGTGCCAAGAATTGGGCACTATGGGTCTCCAGCCCAAACTCAGGCCCAACCCAAGGCTGATCTAGAATGCCCAGAGTAGGGATAGCAGGAAGCTCAGTCGCCATTCACCTACCCTCTGTGTACGAGTTTTTGCTGCCTCAGCAGGCCTGACAGCCACAAGTGAGTCAATCCTCTGAGGTGATGTTAGAGAAAATGGGGACAGCAGGTCTAGAGGTCTGTCCCCTCCCTGTGGCCTTCTGCCCATATTTAGACCTCCAGGCTTCCAGGTTATGGGCCCCCAGTGTCTGAGGAGGCCTCTATAGACAGCTGGGTTGGACAAGTTCCAGGGAAGAGGTGCCCAGAAGGCATAAATGCTTCTGCACCCACCCACAGCCAGAGGGAGGGCTCCATACAGGAAGAATAGAGTTGAGGTGAGGGCCCCTGGGAACCAGATAGGAAGGGAAAGAGCTGAGAGGTCCAAAGTTTTGGGGCACACGTATAGTCAAACGAGGTCAGCCCTAGGCCCAGGGCCAGCACAGCTGCCCGCACACACTGGCAATAGTAGGGGACAGACCTGCTCAGACTCCCATTAGGATGGATAGGAGGGGAGCCAGTTTTGCAGCAGGTCATAGTCTGTGGGCCTGCTGCTTGGAAGGGGTTACGATGGGGGTGAGCGCTTCTGGAGAGTACAGCAGCAACGATGGTAGGTTGAAGGCATGACTGGAATAGGCACTGATAGGGGTCAGGAGCCAGAGGCACTCCTCACTTTCACTGTCCGTGGGCTGGGTAGGCATCATAGTCCTTCTTGGAGATGAGGAATCTGAGCCCCTGAGAGATAACTAGCATGTCAAAGGGTAAAGGACCCCAGGGCTGCTTTTGACATAGCTCTGTTCCCAAACTCTACCCACTGCAGCAGATGACAGTGGCAAGAAGGAAGGCCTGCTCACTCCTTTCTAAAGGACTCCACAGCTTGGTTGTTCCTGCTTCTATGGGATTCTGACAAGTGTTGGTGGCGGAGGCAGCCTTCCTGAGATCTGAGATAGCTTGACCCCCCCCTTTCCTGTCATCCACAGAGGCCACTGTTCAGCCCTAGAGAATGGTGGCATAGGCCACTAACAACCACTGTCCATTTACCCTCCCTGCTGGCCATTCCCCTCACAGGCCTCCTGGGTCAGCCTGAGATTCCTTTTACATCCCAATCCCCTCCCAGCCCTTTATTCCGCCAGGCTTGCAAAGCTCCTCATCCCTGCCTCTGCCTTCCTATTTGTTGCAGCCCCCAGCCAGGAGATTCGGGAGGTTCGTGCCATGCTTTCCGCACCCACTCAACCAATCTCATTTACCCTGACCTTTCTCCTCTCCCCTGGAGCCCTAGGCTGCACCTGGCCCTGGATCCGGTACGGAGGCTGTCAGTGCCAGAAACCGCACAGCGCTCAGGCCGCCGCCCCTGCCAGCCTAGCTGCCGCAAGCCCGGCTCCCGCCGTGCGTCAGTCCCAAGTCTCTCCCTTATTGGTGCGCTCAAAGCCGGTGCTTGCCTATTGGCTCGCAGCTTGCTCTTCCCAACAGATGCTTTGGGGTGGCAGGGGTCCACCCTCCGTTCACCTTGCTTCTGTGGCCATTTGCCGACTGATGGGTGTGAAGTGGGGGTGGGGTCGCAGGCTACCGCCCCCAACGAGACCCTTCATTCCTCATTGGCTGGTGCGCTGAGCTGTCAATCCTCTCTGCCACCGGTGTGCCGCCCTGTGCGGCCCTCTGGGTACCTGTTGGAGGATCGCGTGGCCAGAGCACAGGCGGGGGGCACGTGGGCGCGCGTGGGGGGAGGCTTTCATTTACTGCTTGGGAGGAGTGGGGGAGGGGGTTGCAGAGCCCTTACGGCTCACCCCTACGCTCCAGGCTCCCAAAGGGACATTCTTTCCTCTGCCTCCTTTAGAGATCGGTCAGAAAGACCCAGCCGCAGACCACGCTAAGGCCAGCTACTGCAACAGACACTCCTTCTGGGAGGCTGGGCTGGTCCTGAATCACTAGGCCCAGGCGTGAGGGGTGGGGCTCTCTGGCCCCGTCAAAGCACCGCCCCCAGCAGGTTACGAAAGACACCTTTCTGGTAGCCCCAGCTTGTCTGCTGCCCGTGCTGCACTGGCATCCACCCAAAATGGCAGTGCCAGGAAAAACGTGTCACCAGGGTGCAGCCCTGAGGGCACCGTTGGTGAAGGTGGTAGAAGAGTGCTGAGCTCAGCGGAAAGGCTGCGACAGCTCCACAGGAGAGTCTGCAGACCTGAGGCTGAGGTCCTCAGCTTCCAGAGAGGCATCTTTTATTTATCTTTTCAAAGAACCAACTTTTGATTCATTAATTTTCTGAATGATTCTTTTATTTCCAATTTCATTTATTTCTGATTTAATTTTATTTCTTTTCTTCTGCTATGTTTAGGATTGGAATGCTCTTAATTTTCCATTTCTTTTGGCCCCTCTCACCCCAGAGGGATCCACGTGCTGCTTGTATAAACCCGATCTGAGTTCCCGGTGAACCCTGGCATCTGAGATACATGATGCCTGCGCTCCATGGCCGGTGGGAGGCAGACCTGCGTCTTCAGGAACACACTGCGTAGCTGTTACGGTTATCAATTGCTTCACTTAACGACAAGGCGATTGCGCAGCACATACTTCACAGACGCCTTTTGCATCTCGGGAGATCTGGCGCTCCAGGCTCCTGACGGCTAGGCGAGATTGGCTGGATTTGGAAGCCGGGAGTGGGGCCAGGCCGTGACGGGGCCTCGGTGAGGCTGCATCCTCGCCCTGGGCGCCTGGGCCCTGCAGACAGAGGGGTGGAGAACCTGGGGGCCGGGACGCGGGGCCCCAGAAACGCTGAGCTTGGGGCATTTCTCCCGCTTGATCTTCTGACCTGGTCCTTGTTTGAAGGTCCCCTAGGTCGAAGAAAAGCGGACTTGCACAGCACAACTGCGCCAGGAGCGACAGTCCCTGCAAGATGCCACGCGCGGAAAATATCACACTGGGTGGCAGGTGATGCAAGCTGATACGGACACCGGCCCCGAACAGCTGGACAGTGGCGCACCAGAAGTTTCACAAATTATCTACGTCCCTAAACCACTCTTCTGGGCGAAGGAAAGATGAAAGGGGCAAGCGAGAGGTCAGGGTAGATGCGCAGCCCTCGGGATATACGCTCCGCCCTGCGGAGCCAGGCAGAACCTTGGACGTTTTTCGCGGAGTCTCCCGAACGGTCTGAGTGTTCCACTGTCCGGCAACCGGGCCCACGCGAACTACTGCGGTTCCGGGGACGCTGAGCTCCGGCCCGCCCACGGTGACCACGTCTCCCAGCGTGGTCTGTGCTGCTGCGCCCGTGGCGACTACACCTCCCAGGGAGCTCTGCGCTGGCCAGCCCGCGGCGACTACACCTCCCAGGGAGCACCGCGCGCGCGGCTTCCTGCCCTAGGCCCCGCCTCAAGCCGGCTAGCGGACTACAAATGGACGCGCACTGCGATTGCTCGCCAGTTAGTGGCTTCAGTGCGACGCGGCCTTGGGTCTTGAGGTGGCCGTGCCTGGAGGGCCTGACGGGCGGGCGCGCGGGCTACGGCAGCCGGCGGGGGGCGGTGCCGGTGGCGGCGGCGGCGGCCGTTGCCGAGTTTCGGGAGGCGGGGCTGTGGGCCTCTGGCGCTGCGAGCTCCGCGGGCCAGGACTTGGCTGCGGCAGGTGCGGGCTGAGGCCATGGGCGACCGCGGCGGCGCGAGCGGCTCCCGGCGCCGGAGGACGGGGTCGCGGCCCTCGACTCAAGGTGGCGGCGGGCCCGCGGCAGTGGAAGAGGATGTGCGGGCCGCGGCGACTGGCCCAGACGTGGGAGCTGGGGGAGACGCCCCGGACAAGGACGGAGACGCCTATGTAGGCAGCAGCCAATTGGAGCTGAGGTAGCGGAGCACCTGACCCTTAACCTCTGACCTTCTGACCCTGGACCCCACGGCTTTCCTAGTTCTATGGAAGTGGCCGCTACAGCACAAGTTCTGGGTCCCTGAACACCTGGGGCCGGAACTAAGTGGGGACCGGTGTGCCCTTTAGGCTCTGCGGGGAAACAGACTTGGGGGCAGGTGCCAAGGTCACTAGTGTGGAGTGGAGCTGGCCTCCCCGGCCAGGCATAGAGAGAGGAGCCGGGATCTGCCGTGCTTTCAGACGCGTTTGAGTCTGTTCGTCCTCAGGTGGGTCCTGAGGTCCTTTTCGAGGGATAAACTGGAAGCCTGGGCCTTTGGAGGGCTAGTCTAGGTCCAGTGCTGGCCCTGGACAGCGTCCTCTTGTCTGGAAAAAGTAACATCGGATCCGGGCTGTGAGTGATGAAAGTTTTTTTCTGAGTTGTGCCTTGGAGGTAGGGACAGCTCCCAGAGGACAGCAGCTCAGGTCTGTTCGAGGACTAGAATGGGCAGCTGCCCAGGGGAAGGGATGGTGTAAGAGGCTTTCCTGCTTGCAGGACCTCCTGAGTGGCTGTATAGCTCATTCATCCACACTGAGATGCTAGACTGGCCTGGGAGTTTGCTCGTTTTGCCAGAACAAGTGCTAGCTGTGGGGACAGAAAGTTGGGTTTTGTATTGGTAACTTCAACTCGTGCCAGGAAAACCAGAGGAGGGATTTGAGGTGGACACACCTGCAGGTGGGTGCCCTGTTTAGCTGAATGACTGCCAGGAACAGGTATGGGGGAATGAAGCATGCTGACAAGCAGGGAACATGGTTGAACATTGGCCCTTCCTCCAAGCTGCCCCAAAGCAATTCATTTGCCACTCTGCAGCCCTCTTCTGGCTTTCACCCTGCCCAGGGGCTCTCAGTGCTTTGTCTTAGGGAGCATCAGAGGCACAGGAGGAGGTTATCAGGAAGGAAATGGGCAGTTGATCATTTCATCAATGAGGATTTGCTCTTGCAATAAACAAGGACAGAGGCTTTCTTTAGTAGGCACTGTGGAGGGGGCAGAGGACGGCAGTGGGGTGCTCACAGTTCACCTGGGAGATAAGATAATCCCAGCCAAGCAGGCATGGAGCAGTATGGACAAAGGTCGGGCAAGGAGGCCACGACAAAGGTGCCTGGGGGAGGAGGTGGCCTTCCTGAGAGGGTGCTTGGGGCCATGGGTGGTGCTGAGGGAGGTCAGTCCAGGCACCTCCTGCCCTCTCTTCAAGAGGCAGGCAATGGCTAGCATGCTTCAGGAGAGTGGTCAGGGTCCTTCTCTGTGAGATGGGGGGTTCCAGCTTTGGGTGAAGGAAGCTGCTATCCTGGGGTAGGCAGGGGAGACAAGCCACTTTCCTGCTTGTCCCTGACCAGCCAGACTCCTCTGGGCTGCTGTGGTGTGGGACTGGGTACAAGGCTGTGGGAGAGGCTGAGTGAGTTTCTGTCCCTGCTGCCCAGGTCTGAGATGGCCAAGGTGGAGTGCTCCTGGAAGGTGATCCAGCTGATTGGGCTGCTCCTGTGTCCACAGCCTCTAGCTCACTCCCTTGTCACCCTCCTGCCTGCCTTCCTCTCTGCTTGTTGCTGTTCTTGGCCCAGCCCAGCTTTTTCTCTCCCCCTTCCTCATCACTCCTTGAGCTCCAGGCCTCTTACCCTCCCTGACACTTCCTGCTCACCTTAGGTTGGGCTCTGGGTGTGAGCTCATTTCTTCCGGCCCATGGCAAAGTGAGGCTGTGAGGCAGAAGGAGAAGGCCCCTCCCTTCTAGGCTCTTTCCACACTTTTGCTGGCTCTCAGTTTGCAGGCACCTCCCTTGCTTTCCAAGTTCTCCCAGTGTGTTTGTCCTTGGGGTGTTCTCTCTCTGTCTCTCTCTCTAGCAGGGAGATGCCTCAACTGTCTCACACCAGGGCTCAGCCTAGAGGTCCACATAGGGGAAGTGTGGCACCTGGGAGGTAGCTGGCACTGTCACCCTCCTTACTCTGGTTGGCCCTAGAACTGGACTGTGTGGTCCAGTGTAGGGCACTTTGCACTTTGGCACAGGAGCGTGGGGATGGGCAGGTGTCTACCTCTTAGTGCTGATGTGAGAGTGAGTGAGAGGATCTTGTTGGCAGGATGGGCCTGGGAGCTGTGGGAAGGAGAGAGTATGGGCTACTCCATGTCCTCTCAGCCTGGGAGTGGATCTAGGACAGCTGGAAGGCACAGAGGCATGGGTAGGCCCTGTAGTAGGTGAGAGGGTGTCATAGGCACTTTGGGCATGGCTGTCCAGATCCTACCTCCTTATGTGGATCCCTGTTGGCCTGCCCTCTAGCCCACTTGCTGCTGGCCCACTGGCTAGCCTAGAGCTCTGTGGGCATTGGTGGAAGGGAATCTCCTGCCCTGATCTGTCGGGGAAAGGATAGTGTGGGCTGAAGCTGTGCAGCCAGGGGTGCTGGCTGGGGCTGTGGTGGTCAGAAGGGACGTGAGAATGGATGTGGGTGGGTTGAGGAAGGCCTTGGGAACCCATTAGGAGGGACCTGGAAAAGCTTTTATGATGTTTTCTGGTGTCAGCTTTGAAAAGTGGCACTCTTTCTGCATTCTAGTTTTCATTTTAAAGGTGGGCACAGATAAAGCCAGCATGGTCTCTTTGGTGGCTTGAAGTGGGCAAGGGTCACATTGTTGCTGAAGAGTGTAGTGATGTGAAGATAGAAGTTGGCATATCATGGCACAAGAAGGCCAACCAGGAGGCTTTGAAATGGTTCTGGTGAATGCGAATGGGTTAGAACTTGGGAGAAGGGGTAGTGGGAAGGCCTGGTCTGGCAGACAGATCCAGAAAGGCTATCCTCTTTGGGCAGCTGTCTCTCATACCCTTGTTTGCCTCATGATCCTGAGTCTCTGGAGACCATGCAACACCTGGCCTCTGGGCGAAGGCAGGCAGTAGGGGAGCAAGCACCCTGAGGAGGCATGTCAAAGGTAGTGGTCAGGCAGAAAGGCAGGTGCAGACTTTAGGGGGAAAGCGCTTGGATGGAGATCACAGCCTCACTTCATGGTCCAAATTGGACCTGGAAGGTAGATACAGAAAGGTCAGGCATGCGGCTGTGAGAAGCAGGTGGACATGTGCAGGGGTTGGGGTTGGGGCAGAGATGTCCCACTTGGATGTTCCTGCCTACATGGGTAGAGGAAGGGGTATGACCATCCGTTTACCAGCCTGGCAGTGCCAGGGGTCTGGTGCAGACAAGTTCAGGAGTGTGTAGGTGTAGAAGGGACAAGTGCTGTGCAGATCTTGGTGTGGGGGACAAAGGTCAGGCTTGTTGGCATTGCCCCTAGGCCTCCTTGGCCTCTTGCTTCCTGGGCTGGGCCAGCCCTGAGAGGGCGTCTATGTCACAGGGCTCCTGCCATTCCTCCCAGGCCGACTCTCTCTGCCCAAGGGCTCTGAGGCAGAGATGTGTGTGCATGCGAGGGAAGGGACGCCCTGACCTTTCCTCTTACAAAACCAAGGTCTTGCTCAATGCTCTGTGTGGTTTCCTGGTGGCATAGCAGCTGGGGGTTAGGTGGGGCTGCGGTTGGTGTTAGTGAGCCATTGATGGATCCTGGGCCATGAGGGGTCTGGTATTGCTCCCACTTTCCTTGTCCCAGCCACATAGCAGCCCCTCTACTGGGCCAGGTCCCCTCTTCCACCTCTGCCTTTCCCTGAGGACAGGCATGGTCTGCTTGCCCTCCTACCCCCACACTGGGTGTAGGAGGGCAAGATGGGTGCCTGTATCTATGGGAGGCCCCAGTGTGTTCCTCTTGGCCCCTCAGCCCAGGCAGCACTTATCTGTGTTGAACCTGGACAAGTGGTCGTTTTTCATAAACAAATGGGAGGATATGCAGGCCCCTCAGGGCACAGCTCTGTGGCTGGGAAGCTGTCAGCCTGGGTGCTTGGCTGCCCCTTGGCCTGGGTTCCTTTGCCCACTAGGGCCTGTGTGGTCAGGCATGGGGAGGAGGCTCTGTGGGCTATGTTGGGAGACCCCCTGGCTCACTGGGTGGTGGATGGCCCAGCCAAGTCAGGTGGGCTCACCCCTTTGTCTAGCAGTGCTTGGTGGTGCCACGTGGGCCCACAGATCCTGGGGTAGATTTCTGTGGCCCCAGTGCTAGTTCACAGCCAGTGTGCTGTGGGAGCAAGGTGGGGCTCCTGGCCTGGGGTGTGCAAGTCCATGCAGGCCTGGCTAGCCATGCCAGTTGGGCTCCTGACTGTGATGTGCTCTTTTCTACTTCCTGGAGAGCCAGGCTCCAGGGGGGTCCTGAGAGCTTTGCCTGCTTTAGGCCATTTGGTCTCTTGTGTGGCCTTGCCTGGCTGCTCTTATTTGTAAACGGGGAGTGGAGTGTGTGGGCAGAAGAGAAGGTTGGAGTGGGGGCTTGGACATAGGGGCTGGGGTGTCTGCTCACCAGACCCTGCTGGCTTTATCTGTGTCTTCCTTCAAGATAAAAACAAGAATGGAGAAAGGGTGCTGCTGTCTAAAGCTGACACCAGACAACATCATGAAAGCTTTTCCAGGTCCCTCCTAATGCTTGTGTCCTGTGCTGCCAGGTGCCATCAGGTGCAGGATTCTTTGTTCAGCTCCGACAGTGGCTTCAGCAACTACCGTGGCATCCTGAATTGGTGTGTGGTGATGCTGGTGAGTAGGATGTTGGCTGGAGCAGGTCTACCCTGCTGCCAGGTGGGGCTTAGCCCCAGGTTGGCCTTCACCTGGCAATAGGCTGTGTCTCCCAGGGTGCTGGGACTGGAGCCTGTGTGCGTTGGGGGGTGTGGAGCACACTGCAACTGCCTCCAGAAGGCTGTATCTCAGCATGGTCCAGCGCTGGGCTGCTGGGAGGAAATATGGTGGCACTCACTACGGTAGCCACACACTGGATAGTCCCTGCTAAATCCCAGGAGAGCCTTATAGGTGGTGGTGTGGAGGCCCCTGAGACCCGTGTGCTGTGAGCTGTGGTAGGCAGGGGAGGAGAAGAAGGCTCGCCCTGGTTGTGGGGCTATAGGCTATGGATGGGGTGCTCTGTGGGCACAGGGCCTCCCTGGCTGGGAGTGTGAGAAATTGCCTTGTGCTATGCGGTGTGGCTCTTGTGGATGTAGAGCTCTGGTAGGCCTGGCCACTGGCCCTGCTCCCTTACCCTTGGGTCCTAGGAGTCCCCCAGGAAGGCAATTGGATAGAGCCTTGTGCCATGTCCAATCACTCCCTCTGGGCCTGATTCCCCCTGACACTTTGTGGGGGTGGGGGCAGCCCCACCCCAGAAGCAGTTAGAATCTGGGGCTCAAAGGGGCAGCCTGTAGGGTGTGTCGGGGGCAAGGGCCTGTCTGGGCCCAGACTCTGCCATTTAGGGGTTATGTGGCCTGAGGTCTTCAACCCTCACCCAGATGTATCCGCCTCTGCTCAGTATGGTGTCTGTGGCAACCCGCATGGTAGGGGTTCCACACACACCCACACATTCTGCCTGTAGTTCTGGGAGGTTCCCAATGGGTGGCTGGGGGTCCTAGCATCCTTGACCTAGAGGGGACCTTGGGCTTTGGCCAGCTGTGGGGACCATCAGGCCTGGTGGGTGAGAAGCTGGCCTGGTGCTAGCCCAGCCCTTGGGAGATGTGTGTCCTGTTCCTGGCCCAGGCTGGGTCTTAGGCAAGCCAGGCAGCAGTGTTGGTTCTCCTGGAACTCCCTGGGCCTGCCTTTCACATAGCTGCAAAGCCTTTCTCCTCTTCTGGCCCCTCCACTGTCACCCCAGCCACAGGAGATGTGTGTCCTGGGGTCTGGGCTCTTTGCTGCATTCCCTCTATGACCTGGTCCTGGTGGGGACACCATTTGTCAGCAGCTTTGGCTCCTGCCTGCTTTTGGCTCTCAGTAGAAGCTGTGCTATGCGGGAGGCGATGTGTGGCCACGTGTATATGGGCAGGAGTTCCCTGATTATCCCTGCAGCAGGAGGAGGCAGTGGTCCCTGTGTCTTTGAAGTAGTTTCCTCCTTCACGAAGCCTTCCCTGGCCACTGAGGCAAGGGACCTATGTTCCCTTGCTGACATTGCTTTTTTACAATATTTGTCACCACCATGCTCTTGGAGGTGCTGGTGGTCCTTATGAAATGGGTGAGAAACTCCTTGTCTTTGCAGAGGGAGGTTGAGTGCCCAGCCCTAGGCTATAGCCAGGAGCCTAGTCTGGGTGGGGGCTCAGTCCATGGAGTGGCTATGGTGAAAGCCTGGGGCTGAGGGGCTACAGGAGGCAGTCAAGGTGGGGCAGGGCATGTGCCCTGGTAGGGCTTCAGTCCTGACCAGCCGTCCTGTACACCTGTGCCTGTGCTCCATGCTGCAACCTCTTGCCAAGCTGAAGACTGCAGGGACTGCCCTGGGCAAGGATAGGCACCAGCCCTTCAACCTGGGCCACCTGTAGGGACTTGTTCCCTGGGACTTGGCTGTAGACAGTCCTCACTGGGCCTGCTTGGGCTCTGGGGCTGTCAGCACAGTGGTGGCTGGCTGTGGGATGAGCCTGGGCTCCTCACCAGCTGGCTCAGCAGGAAGGGTGAGCCCTGCAGTGTCCTTTCTTTGCAGCGGGTAGTGAGATTGGTTCCCTCCAGGCCAGCCCTTCTAGGGGTGAGATGGGGCAGGAGGGCCTTCCCTTGTCCCTGCACTGGTGTGGGGTAAGGTGGGTGGTGAGTCTGGAGCTTGGCATGAAGATCAGATAGGGCTGGGTGCGAGCTGGTGCCCCTGTCCCCACAGGTGCAGGAGGGATGCCCTGTGGCCAGGACTCATAGGGCTGTGCTCTCCTCTCTCTTGTAGATCTTGAGCAATGCACGGTTATTTTTGGAGAACCTCATCAAGTGAGTGTCTTCTTCATGTCCCAGCCTTACCCTGATCATTGCCTCCTTAGGTCCTATCCCCAGGCCCCCCCACCCCCCACTCAGGCCCTCCTGACCCCACCCCTAGGTATGGCATCCTGGTAGACCCCATCCAGGTGGTGTCTCTGTTCCTGAAGGACCCCTACAGCTGGCCTGCCCTGTGCCTGGTCATTGGTGAGCTGGGCTCTGAGCAGGGCCTTGGGTGGGGATCAGGCCTACTTCGCCTTGAACCTGCCCTCTGGTGCTTCCATCCTCAGTGGCCAATGTCTTTGCTGTGGCTGCCTTCCAGGTCGAGAAGTGCCTGGCGGAGGTAAGCAGCACCCTGCCACAGTCCCTGGGGGACATGCCCCAGTCAGTTCTCCTCCTGCTGTTGTCTTCCTGGGAGGAGCTGCTTCCTAGGTGGCCCTCCCCCAGGGAGTGGGGGCTCTAGTTGAGTGCTCTGCTCACCCCCAGGGTTCCCTGACGGAGCAGGTGGGGCTGCTGCTACATGGGACCAACCTGGCCACTGTTCTCTGCTTCCCGGCTGCTGTGGCTTTGCTGGTGGAATCCATCACTCCAGGTGTGCCCCCAACCCATCCCAGCCAGGCCAACCACAGGTGCGGCATCTGGCTGTGGACCTGTGGAGGCCTGAACCTGCCTCTCCTGCAGTGGGCTCTGTGCTGGCGCTGACAGTGTACACCATCCTCTTCCTCAAACTCTACTCCTACCGTGCAGTCAACCTGTGGTGCCGTGGAGCCAAGGCAAAGGCTGGTAAGGGGCTGCAGGGGGCTGGGGCTGCCCATGGGGTCAGTCTGGGCAACAACACCAGCCCCACCCTTCTCTCCTCTCTGTTCTGCTCCTAGCTTCCAAGGGAAAGAGGGCTGGCGGGGCTGCTACCCAGGGAAGCGTGAGCTACCCAGACAACCTGACCTACCGTGGTGAGGACTCTACGGTAGGTGGGGTCGGGGGGGGGTAGGGCCAGGCCTGTTCTGGTGCCAGCCCCTGCATCCCATTCCAGATCTCTACTACTTCCTCTTTGCCCCAACTTTGTGTTACGAGCTCAACTTTCCCCGCTCTCCCCGCATTCGGAAGCGTTTTCTGCTGCGAAGGCTCCTTGAGATGGTAAGGGTGGAAGCTAAAGGCCATTTAGGGTGGTAGTGGGGCTCTGGGACTACCAGGGGGCTCAGGTGTCTGTTCTGGTTCCTCCCCTAGCTGTTCTTCACACAGCTCCAGGTGGGACTCATTCAGCAGGTAAGGGACAGGGTGGGTGGTGTGTGGTGGAGTGGGGTGGCCTAGTGCAGGTGGGGGCTGATACTGTATCCTCCTTTGCAGTGGATGGTTCCTACCATCCAGAACTCTATGAAACCCTTCAAGGTGAGTGGCCCAGGCCCCCCTGTGGCTGGGGTGGGCGGGTGGGAACCATGGCTGGCTTGAGGGAGCCTGTCTCCGCAGGATATGGATTACTCTCGCATCTTGGAGCGGCTGCTGAAGCTGGCGGTGAGTGTGGTGGGCGGGTGGGGTGGGGCGGGGCATGAGGGGAAGGGGGCTGTGTTCTGGAACCTGAAGCCCCTCCCCCACAGGTCCCCAATCACCTCATCTGGCTCATCTTCTTCTACTGGCTCTTCCACTCCTGCCTGAACGCCGTGGCGGAGCTCATGCAGTTTGGAGATCGGGAGTTCTACAGAGACTGGTGGTGGGTGGCCTTGGATGTGTCTCCAGGGGCTGGGATGGGCCATTGATATGTTCTAATCACCCTGTGGTTGCTCTACCCCCAGGAATGCAGAGTCTGTAACCTACTTCTGGCAGAACTGGAACATACCTGTGCACAAGTGGTGCCTCAGGTGGGTGGTGTGTGTGTGTGAATGTGGGAAGGGGGCACAGCTGTGGGCCTGAGCCTCTTCCTACAGCCCCCTTCTTCTGCAGACACTTCTATAAGCCCATGCTCCGGCGGGGCAGCAGCAAGTGGATGGCCAGGACATTGGTGTTCCTGGCCTCAGCCTTCTTCCATGAGGTCAGTGCTCTGTGGGGCTTCCCGCCTTATTTCTAGGTAGGGGTGTGGTCCATGTGGGAGACAGCTGACACTCTTCTCCTTCCTGCCCCAGTACCTGGTGAGCGTCCCCCTGCGAATGTTCCGCCTCTGGGCCTTTACAGCCATGATGTCTCAGGTGAACAACCCACTTGTGGCTGCCTCACCTGGCCCCTTCTCCCTGCCTGAGCCCTGGGGCCCAGTAGTCACCAGTGCCAACTGACCATGGTCCCACATGTCTCCAGATCCCACTGGCATGGATTGTGAGCCGCTTCTTCCGGGGCAACTACGGCAATGCAGCTGTGTGGCTGACGCTCATCATTGGGCAGCCGGTGGCTGTGCTCATGTATGTCCATGACTATTATGTGCTCAACTATGAGGCCCCAACAGTGGCAGCCTGAGCCACTCTTCACTGCCCATGGCCAAAGCCATCCTGCCCTCCAGGGCCTCCTGTGTTGGGGCTGGAGGCTGGCTGCATAGTAGCATCCTCCTGCCCTGGGAGGCCTCTCTGCCCCTGTGGGGCTCCTCCTGTACCCCTTAGGGAGGTGGCAGCAGACCAGGCAGATGCTGGCCAGGAGTCTGCTGACTGCCCAGGGGCCAAAGATACTAATAAAGTGCTATCCTATGACCTTCCTCAGCCTGCTAGGGTTTCAGGGGATGGTGGGAGGAATGGACACACTCAAGGGGTGTGTGTGTGTCAGGGCCAGGGCAGTGGAGGCAGCTGCTACAGGAGGCTCTACAAGATCCTTATGTTCCCCAGGTTGCCTGGCCCTGATGTTCTTGGGGTAGATGGGAGGGGTTTGGTCCCAGTGGCCACTCTACCTCCTCAGCCCAGCTGGTAGCCACCTCATGTATCCCTATGGGCTGAGGTGCTTAAGCTCTGCTGTGTACCGGCAGCAGGGCAGTGCAGTTCCCTGGTGCCACCCCCACCCCAGCCCACTACTCAGAAAAGCTCAGTCAGTGCAGGTCACATTTGGGTGGTCATGTGCGCTTATTAATCCTGTGGGTGGTGAGCTCAGTGCTCTTTAGCCCCTAGTAGGACAAGCACCTTCCAGGGAAAACCAGGCTGAACTGTGCCCACAGTGCCCAGCCTTAGCTAGGGAAGAGCGCCCAGGGCTTGCTGAAGTGGGCCTTGCCTGGGCAGTCTCTTTGGCCCCATTGGACTTGGGTCTGGTGGGCTAGGAGGCTGCAGAGGTGATGATGGCTTTGGCCACAGGCTGTTTTCCTGGAGGTGGGCTTCAGGCAGGACCCAGTCTGTCTGGTGATCTGCTTCAGGACCTCAGCTATGGACTGCCTGCCTTCTGAAGCCTAAGCCACACCCCTTCACCTGGCACAGAGGGCCTGGAGAGTAGGGGGATCTGGGCCCACCTGTGGCCTTCAAAAGGATGCTTTATTCCCATGCTCTGCCACCCACCCAGCCAGAAAGAGGAAACCGCCTTAGTAGCAGAGATGGGGTATTTCCTGGCCCAACTTTGTGGGTCAGCTGTGATGACAACCCCCAGGGCCATACCAGGCCAGATGTGTCCCCAGATCACAACTATGCTCCAACAAGGGAGATATCTGATGAGCCCCTGGAGGGGCTACACTACCCTGCCCACTAGCACCTGCTGGACCACAGCCAAGGTGCTGCCCTCTCTCTACGGCAGTGGAGGCAGCACCTTTCTGATACCCCCTTGGCCTGTCAGTGGAGCTCGAGGAGAGGAGCCAGCCGAATGCAAATGACAGCTGAGCTGGCTAAAGAGGCAGGGTTTTGTCAGAGCCCCTTAAGCAACAGAAGGTGGCTTCTGCCCTGAGGCCAGCTGAGGGCCTTGGGCAGTGTGCAGGCTCTGTTGAAAGAGGCACCTATGTCCCCTGTCCTGGACTGCCCCTCCCTATGCCTCAAAAGAGCTGAGAGCACGCTCTAGCAGGCAGGTGCTGTGGCCACCTGCCCCCTTTGATGCCACCCCAACCCAGTCCTCCTGTGAAACTCTGTGTCCTGCCCACTGCACACCCCCCTCCATCCCTTGGGACAGGAAGAAACACACAAAGGCCACAGGGTAAAGCCTGTCCGTTTATAGGTCTCTTCCCTGTCTCGCCGGTCCGTCCGTCCGTCCGTCTGTCCACCTGTGTGTATATATCTGTATATTTCTATGGAAGGGGAAGTGGGCTCTCATGTAAAAATCCAAAATACAATTCTGACTATGAACAACCAGCAGGGTCAGTCCAGGTGTGGCTGGCAGCTGATGGGCAGGCCCTGGGATCCCTGCTCTCAACCACAGGCACCTTCAGCCTAAGCCCCTCTGCCTGCCCTGGGGCTGTGGTGGCCCAGGGAGTGTGTCTGCCTTGTCCCCCAGGACCAGCCCTGCACTGAGGTGGGAGTGGGCAGGCCACAGATGGCTGGCCCCTCCTGGGACCTCTAGGACACAGTAGGGTCCTTTGCTTTGGGAGGCTCAGAGCCCAGCAGCAGAGAGATGGTGGGGTCGTCTGTGTAGTCATCTCCCTCGGAGAAGTAGGAGCCCTCGCCCAGCTCAAAGAGTACTGGCAAGTCGCCACTTCCAGTGTCCATGGAGCCAGGGTCCAGCAGGAACAAGGGCTGTGCTGTGTAGTGCACCAGCTGCTTCCCTGCAGGGCGGGGGTCAGGTGTGGGCTGGGTAGCAGGTGGGGGCTGGTGGGAGTGGGAGTGGGAGTGTGGGGGATAACTCACCTGAGTCGGAGCTGCTATTCTCGGCCTCCAAAGGCCTGGGGGGCTCCTGAGGGGACAGGAGCTCCTGGATCTGCAGGAGGCAGGTACAGTGAGGGGTGCCTCCAGGTCAGCCACGACATACATGGGGGGACACAGTGAGGCACCCCAGGTCAGCTCCCACCCGCCTACGCACACTGGCTAGGCTGTTGTCCAGGTCAGGCAGGCTCATGTCAGGCATGGTCACTGAAGGGCTGAACAGCTGTGGAGGGTGGGTGGGAGGTCAGCACTATACGTGTGTGTGTGTGTGTGTGTGTGTGTGTGTGTGTGTACACGTATGGGGGCAGACCAAGGCAGGGGAAGACTCACGTCCAACAGGGCACTGGTGTCCACGCTGAAGCTGTGGCTTGTCAGCATGGTCTGCAGGTTGTCCAGGTTGGAGTCCATGGCATCCAAGTGGTCGCTGAGCTCATTCCTGGTCCGGGATGAGTGGGCGGGTCAGTTGGTGCTAAGGTCCCCCAGATACCCTCCAGCTAGAAAAGGGCTCCCCAGGCTATAATACTCCCCAGTGGGGCCCTCTGGATGTGGGGACAGCCAGGGATGATGGTGAGCTCTGTGTGCTCCAGGGCTGTTGAGGGCAAGGGCATGGCTCTGCTATGGCAGGCAAGTGTGGGTCTATGAGGCCTCTGTGTGGACTCAGGATGGACGAGGATGGACCAAGATAGCAGCAGGGAACATGGGGCATTCAGCTCTAGAAATGGGATGCAGAAGGGACAGTTCTTCAAGCCTGTGAGGTTGGCTGTTGCATTGGAAGACAAAGTAGGCAGGCTGGCCACACCTCCCCCTAGTGCTGCTGTGGGTGAGACCCAGGGTGTGGTAGCCATGATCAAGGCTCCTGGAGATGCCACAACCCCTCCTACCCCCACCCTGACAGGTCAGTCAGCAGAGCAACCTGGATCCTGCCTGCTGCAGTGGCTGGGCCAGGGGCCTGTCCTGTCAGTCAATGAACTGGGCCACTAGCCCATGCCCAGAGGTGCCTGGGATGCTGTCCACTAGGCAAGGCCCAGGGCACATGCCCAGACTGGGGTCTGCTCCGTGGCTGCGGGAGGGGCCCGAGCTCTGGCAGAGCCCTCCTCCCTCCCCAGTGGGGTCAGCGCTAACCCTGGCTGGACTCGGCCATGCAGAGAGGAAGAGGAGGGGCAGGGGAAGAGGCGGGCGACCCCAGACATCTGTGGAGTGCGAGCCAAACTGCAAGATACAAAGACAACAGCTCCCATTGCAGGCGGGGACTAGGCAGGCCCTGGGCCTGTCTTTGCTTGCTCAGCCTCCAGGGCAGGGCCTGAAGGGTGGTGGAGGCCAGGCCCCTGCTCACCATCTCCCGTACCCACTCTGAGCAGCATGACAGATGCAATGACCTTGTGGGCTGCTGCAAGAAAGGGGTGACAACCACAGAAAGGGTAGCTGAGAAAGCAGGTACTCCCAGAATACCTGGGCAGGTGACACCAGGCTGCCCTGCCATGCATCCTTGGCTCCTATGGCATTCGGGGCTGTGGGGTAACCTGGGTGCAACAATCTCCTTCCCCAACCCCAAAACCTGAGGTGAAGGTTGGGGGTCAGGTCTGCCCCTCCTCACTCCAGCAACCCCTCAGCCTCAAGGTCTGGGGTCAGGGTGAGGTTCCTGCCTGATGGCTGTCCTGTGTTGAGCCATCCAGGATGGTCTGAGCTACAGCCCAGAAGTGGTGGGTAGGCAGCACTCACTTGTCCAGACAGGCTACGCTGAGGCACTTCTCAGGGGTGGAAGGGGGTGGGGGCGAGGCGGGGTGGCTCCTGGCATCTGTGAGGCCCCCAGTGACGGCATCTGTGAGGGCCATGGCCGAGGCGGGGGTGGGCTCGCTCTCCCGTAGGATGGAGTCAATGAGGGCGGTTGGGGACAAAGCAGTGTCCACAGTACACGGGCGCCCAGGACTCGCTTCCTCCACCTGGGGGCTCCGAGGTGGGCTGGGGGGCTCCTCCTTGACACGCACCAGGGGGCTGCTGGGTAGGGGCCTGGATAGGGCAGAGTGGGGCCACGTCAGCAGGATCCCCGACTGGCCCCACCCCACTCCCAATTTGACCCTGGGCCCAGAGGGCTAGCCTAGTCGGGAAACAAGAGGGCTGGACGTGACACAGCCCCCACCTCTCATCTACACTCCCGCCTGGGGAGGCCACAGGGCTGGCCGGGGCCAGCTCAGTGATGTCGGAGATTATGGGTCCGGAGCTGCCAACAGTTTCTGGGGGGTAGAGGCTGGAGCTGCTGTAGGCCGGGGATGGAGCCTGCAATCAAAGGGGCTGCATGCCTCAGGTGCTCTGGCTGCACCACACCTGGCTCCCGTCCCCCCTCAGTCCCACCTTGCCTGCTGCTCACCGTGAATGGGCCAGAGCTGTGGACATGCTCCAGGGAGTATTGGCGGGCGTACTTAGGCACTGAATGTGCCGAGCTGCTGTCATTCAGCATCAGCGGACTGAGGGGAAGAGTAGGTGTTAGCCGCCTCCTTGGTCTTGGTGGCTCCAGGGATGCAACCTACAAGGACAAGGACCCCCCCTACCCTGGCCCTGTAAAGAGGGTACAGGTGTCCCTAGAGCCTCACATCTTTCTCTTTACTCCCAGGATCCGGTTTGACTGCACCAGTGAGATCAGGAACTGAATAAGCTGTGGGTAGAGGGGACACAGTCATCAAGCCCCGAGGGGGTCCCCCCCAGCCTGCCAGCCCTGCCCTACCTTGTTGACAACTTTTTGCTGCTGGGCATGCTTCTGCCGCAGGCTGGCCACCTCCCGCCACAAGGCCTCATTCTCACTGCAAAAGACCAGATTGGGTCAGTGGGCTGCTCCCAGGAGCCCCAGACAGGGCCAGGGGAGAGTGACCATAGCTGGATGGCCTACCCTGGGATAAGGATTGCACATGGAGGGGCTGGGGAGGTGAGGGCTCATTGGCACCACTATCCTTTCCAGGCTGGTGGCACAGGGGCACACAAAGGTACCTAGTGGGGTGGCTGGGACAGGGCAGAGGCAGGATCCTAGGCAGGTGGCAGAGCCTTGAGCTGCGCTTTCCATCCCGGCACCACTGCCCCACTGAGGCCCAAAGAGCTAAGATGAGCTCAGTTCCTCAGGCTGCAGAGTGACACATGGAGGTGTCCTGATACCTGTGGGATGGTTGGGGACTCCTACCAGCCCAGGCGTGGCTCATGGCAGTGCAAGTGAATCCCAAGGCTCTGCTGGGAGCCCAACCACCCTATGTGTCTCCCTGACAGAAATGTCTTTCCTGGCCTGTCTTCAGAAATCATGATGGCAGGGGCTTCTGCTAGACCCCATGGGGAGAGCCTGGCCCACTGGCTGCCTCTATGACTTATAGTCGCCAGCCATCTGCCATGGAGAGCCGAAGACAGCGGCCTTGGGCATGGGGCTCCTTCCTGGGTGGCCTTGGCTCAGTTCCTCAAGGGCCATCCATATGCCAAACGCCTTGCTAGGGACTTCCCCAGAACGCACGGTCTTGGATGAGGAAGGGCCAGGTGGTTGTGTGATGCATGCCAGGGCAGAAGGTGCAGAAAGGATGCTTTGAAGACCTTTGGTGCCTCCTACCCCAGGCCTGAAATGCAGGTAGGTGGGAATGGGGATGCCCTGTGCAGCGTGGTGACAGGCAGCAGGAGCCATTGGGAGGGAGGGGAGGTCTGGCCACAACAGGCCTTGTTGGATCGGGCAGAGGCTGAGCCAGCTCTGGCCTCTGGGATCAGGCAGAGGCTGAGCCTGCCAGGAAACATGGATGGTCAGCAGGGAGGCATGGGTGTCAGCTGGAGTCCTTTCCAACCTGAATGTATCTGGACAATGGCAGGTCCAAGAGCTGCCACAGAAGCCACAGAGAGCAGGGCTAGGAAGGGGCAGGCTCTTTCTGCACAGAGGGCTGAAGGGCTGAGAGCCCTGAGCCCCAGTCCAGGGCTTCTACCCCTACAGCACACACAGCCTCATGGTGGGTCCCCAGGCCAGGGCGCTGCCCACCCTCCCTGGTGCAAGACCTACTGCTTCATGGTCAGGAGCTTAGAGTCCATGCACTCCTGCCGGCCCTTCATCAGCTGCACATCTGTCAGCAGCTTGGCGACGCTGTCCTGGCGGATCTTTATGTCCTCGCTCTTCAAGGTGGACACCTGGGTCCCCAGGGAAACAAGAGTCACTGAAGTGGCCTAGAGCTTGGCAGGTCTCATGGCACAGGCTGGCCAAGGAGAGGGGCAGGGCCTGGACACAGCAGGAAGAGCCATGAAGGGTCGCAGGATAGTGGGGCTTGGTGGGGCCAGGATAGCTGCAGGGAGGTCTGATGGGGCAGGGGATGCTGGACAGAGGTGGGCAACTTACATTGGTCACTTTCCTCTTGATGTTCTCAAGGAGCTGCTCCTGGCCACGCAGGAAACAAGGGTGCTGGAATTCAGTGTCATCTCTCTCAGGCTTGACTAGGCCGCCCTGCTCAATGTGGACCACTTTCCGGAAGCCATCTGCACAGAACAGGGGTGGAATGGCTCTGCCTGAGGCCTGGCATCCAGACCCCCACGACAGCCGGGCCACCACCTCACTGGTAAACAGAAGAGCTACACCAGCCCAGGAGCTGGGTGATCTAAGGGAGACCCACATCCCCACGTGGCTCCCTCACAATGCATGTGGCAGGGGCTTCTCACCCATAAGGAAGAAGTACCTGCCCTGGCCCCTGCTTTTGGGGTCCACACCACGCCCCTGGCTGGCACTCACACATGTTGAGCTGCCGCACGAAGCTGGCCATGTTGCTGTGCTTGAAGTACTTGGGCAGCACCTCCTTGGCAAACTGGCCTTGGTCGAGCACATGGAAGCTGTTCCCGCTCTGCCAGGAGACACACGGAGAGGTTACAACCACCAAGTCAGGCAGTGCTCACTCCCCACCCTGTGGGGCTGGGGCTGTGGTGGCAGAGGGGCTGGCAAGTGTCTGCCCCTTGGCCTGAATCATCACTAAGGTCCAGAACTAGGTGGTGGGAGGCAGGTGGCCCGACACAGGGCCCTCCTCACAGCTGAGCCCTCTCTAGGGCTCACGTGCATTCATGAGACACCCACCACAGTCTGACCCATTCTCCAGGGGATCAGTATTTAGCTTTAATCAGCAAATTTTCCTTAAGAACAGCTAAGACCCCAAACTGAGGCAGCCAAAGAAATGGGAATCTAATTTCTGTTACTTTGAAGGAAAACACACAGCTGTGTTCAGAAATACAAACTTCGTTCTTCTTTTGGCTTGTGAGACAAGAGATAGAGACTATCAAAAATTGCATGTATTGGGAGGTGCCTGTGGCTCAGTGAGTAGGGTGCCGGCCCCACATACCGAGGTGGCCAAACTGCAAGAATGACGACGACGACGATGACAACAACAACAACGACAACGACGACGTTATGGGAGGCACCTGTGGCTCAGTGAGCAGGGCGCTGGCCCCATATGCCACAACAACAACAACAACAACAACAACAACAACGACAACGACGACGTTATGGGAGGCACCTGTGGCTCAGTGAGCAGGGCCACTGAGCAGGCCAACCTGCCCCATATGCCAGAGGTGGCAGGTTGGCGGGTTCAAACCCAGCCCTGGCCAAACTGCAACAAAAAAATATAGCCGGGTGTTGTGGCAGGTGCCTGTAGTCCCCGCTGCTCGGGAGGCTGAGGCAAGAGAATCATCTAAGCCCAGGAGTTGGAGGTTACTGTGAGCTGTATGACGACATGGAAAACTACCAAGGGAGTTAAAGTGACACACTGTCATAACAAAAAAAAAAAAAAAAAAAAAAAGCATGTGCATTCAGGTTACTATCTGCAATTAGAGAAACAAACAGAAAAAAAATGAAAATTTGCATATACTATTAGGAGGAGCTGGCTGCAGTCCTGGCGGCTCAGAGAAGGTACTGAAGACAGAGCAGCACAGAGCCCCATCTGCACAGGGTGGGGGCAACTGACCCAGGGAATAAATTAGTTAAGGACAGAGCAGGCGTCTCCCTGCTGGAGAAAGGGATTCCAGATGTGGACAGGGAGAGCCAAGAGACCCCTGTGGTGTTGGCCTAGAACTGGAATACTCCTCAGAAGAGCGAGATGTGAACATGTGAGGGGAGTGGAAACGGTGGGGGGAGATGCCAAAACAGCAAGGAGAAGATTGGCAAAAATGTCAGTCAACTTTTCCAAAACACTGAAGACTAACTGAAGAGCTGCAGCAGTACATGAATGTTGATTCAGGAAAAGCAGATGAATCTCAGTGAGACTGCGGCACCTCGGTGAGAACAGGGAGACTGCGGCACCTCGGGGAGAACAGTGAGTCTGCGGCACCTCGGCGAGAAGAGTGAGACTGTGGCACCTCGGTGAGAAGAGTGAGACTGCAGCACCTTGGTGAGAAGAGTGAGACTGTGGCACCTCAGCGAGAAGAGTGAGACTGCGGCACCTCGGCAAGAACAGGGAGACTGTGGCACCTCGGTGAGAACAGGGAGATTGTGGCATTTTGGTGGGAACAGTGAGATTGTGGCATCTTGGTGGGAACAGTGAGACTGTGGCATTTTATCTTGTCCTTTTCCTGACACCTTGACAGATAGCAGTGACCGTCACTGTGGGAACCAGTGTCCTGGGAGCCACAGGGTGTGGAGGAGACTGGAGCTGCTTCAAAGCTCATAAGCAGAGAACAGTCAATATCTGGCTATCAGGCCACTTCCTGGAAGACCCCACTTGTCAGATTTTTTTTTATAGAGAGAGTCTCACTTTATCACCCTTGGCAGAGTGCCGTGGTATCACACAGCTCACAGCAGCCTCTAACTCCTGGGCTTAGGTGATTCTCTAGCCTCAGCCTCCCAAGTAGGTGGGACTACAGGCACCCGGCACAATACCCAGCTATTTTTTTGTTGCAGTTTGGCCCGGGCTGGGTTTGAACCCACCACCCTCGGTATATGAAGCTGGCGCCCTACCCACTAAGCCACAGGCACCGCCCTGGAAGATCCCACTTGTAAGGCTGTCTCTGATGGGACCTGAATCCTCTACCAGTGTAGAAAAGCCTGTTTCTGAGAAGCACTTGTTGAAATGGTTAGACTCAAGTTATAATTGACGTGGCTGCCTGAGGCAGTGGCTAACAGCTCGAAAACAGCAGGCTAACCGGAAAACTGAACAGGAAGGGCTGGAGAACGAAGAATCACGAAGGTGCTGAGAATGCCTAGACTCTAGGAGCTGTGAGCACCTGCAAAGCGGAACCCATACTCCGGGACACCCAGGGAATCTGATGCTGCTACCGCCGGCTGACACTCAGGTTATGTGTAAGGGAAGGGGGGGGACAAGAGGACCGTCTACCATCTGTCTGAGGACTGAAGATGTGCGCTGACACAGAGTCTCTTCCCGAGACTGAAGACCCAACTGCTCCAGACATTTAAGGACATTTCTGCCCCATCACTACCTAATTGAGCTAACGGAACAAACAGTAGTCCAGAAAAGCCAACAAACTCATAATTGCAACAAACCACAATAGCAACAAGTCCTAGACGATGAGAGAATCTGATCTCCTGAGTTGCCACATTATATTAACTAGAAATGTAGTTTTCAACAAAGATTATGAGGCATGCAAAAAGCCAAGAAGGTATGGCCCATGATCAGAAAAGAAAAGCAACCAAAAGACCCTGAAGAAGCCCAGGCCCTGGACTTACTGGACAAAGATTTCAGGTCAACTATTTTAAGTATGTTCAAAGAACTAAAGTTACACACCTAAGGAACTTACCAAATAAAAAATATCAATAAAGAAACCAAAATTATTAAAAAAAAAACACTGAACTGAAATTCTAGAGTTGAAAAGTACAGTGACTCAGATTAAAAATTCACAGAGGGGCTCAACGCAGACTGAGCGGGGGAGAAGGGGTCAGTCAGCACAGAGACAGGTCAGCTGAGATGACTGAGTCTGAGGGACGGAAAGGAAGAGGGGACAGAAACGAACAGACCATGAGACCTCACCGGACACACACAGAATGGGAGTTGCAGAGAAGAAAGGATGGACGTGGAGAACACAGGAAGAAGAAATGCCCTAAATCTCCACAAATCTGATGAAAAACATCTAGGAAGCTAAACAACAAGCAGGATAAAGTCAAACTGGCAAAAGCAGGGCGGTGCCCGTAGCTCAGTGCTTATGGTGCCAGCCACACAACACCAAGGCTGGCGGGTTCAGACCCAGCCAGGGCCTGCTGAACAATGACAACTACAACCAAAAAATAGCCGGGCGTTGTGGTGGGCACCTGTCGCCCCACTTACTTGGGAGGCTGAGGCAAGAGAATCGCTTAAGCCCAAGAGTTTGAGGTTGCTGTGAGCTGTGATGCCATGGCAGCATACTGAGGGCGACATAGTGAGACTCTGTCTCAAAAACAAAACAAAACAAAACAAAACCTGGCAAAAGCAAAAGACAGAGTCTTGAAAGATGCAGGAATAAGGAAGCCTTAAGATTAACAGTTGATTTCTTATCAGAAACCATGAAGGTAGTGAGATGAAATACCGTATATACTCGAGTATAAGCCAAGTTTTTTCGGCACAAGCTTATACTCGAGTATATAGGTATTAAAAATGTTAAGAGAAAAAATCCGATCAGTCAAGAATTCTATATGCAATGGAAATGAAGAGCAATCTTCCTTTCTGGGATGGCAGTGTCAGGAGCTTTGTGACTGGGAGGTGCTATTCCTGGGCACCTGCTAGCACTGTAGCCCAGGAATAGCACCTCCCATTAAAACAAGGAAACTTATAAGTTTCTGGAAACTGTCCTAAAAGTACATGAGACATGAAGAAACATTTACTCAATGAACCCTTCTGAAACTTGGTGTGAAGAGTGAGCATCTGTGGTATTTGAGCTGCTCTCATAGTGACGGACATTGCACTCCTGGCCAAGAAGCCCAGGACTCCTTCAGGTGGCAGTCAGAGCTTACAGTGTCTCAATGGGATGGGACTACCAGAATTTCTTGTCTCTCCAACTCTGAGGTGCAGAGATTAAATTCCCAGTAAGTACGAGTGACCAACCACCTTATCCCTATCCCCAGAATGGAGGCTCTGCCTAGGACACAGCAGGCTAAGGACACAGGACTCTCACCACCCTCACCACAGCTTGCACACAAGGTAGAGCATCTGTGCTGAGGATCAAGCTGAGACCACCAGAGGCTGCTGCCTGGCTTAAGTAGTGGCTCAGAGGAATTTGCCCAGAAAGCCCATAAGGCAAGGAAATTCATATTATTTGAAAGTTCAAGCCCAAGAAAGCTCTTAAAAACATTAACTCTTCTGGCTCAGTGCCTGCAGCACAGAGCTTACAGCGCCAGCCACATACACCAAAGGTGGTGGGCTGTGAAGATGTGCGCTGACACAGTCTCGGTGTCCAGCCCAGGCCAGCTAACCAACAATGACAACTGCAACAAAGAATAGCTGGGCGTTGTGGCAGTGCCTGTGGTCCCAGCTGCTTGGAAGGCTGAGGCAAGAGAATCGCTTGAGCCCAAGAGTTTGAGGTCACTGTGAGCTGTGACACTACAGCACTCTACCGACAGTACATGGTCGAGACTCTGTCTCAAAAAAATAAAACAAAACGAAACAACAACAAAAAAAACACATTAACTCTTCTAAAATAAGAGTAACAGCCTGTAATCCTAGTACTCTGGAAAGCTGAGGTGGGTGGATTGCCTGAGCTCACAGGTTCAAGATCAGCCTGAGCAACAGTGAGACATCGTCTCTAAAAACAGATGGGTGTTGTGGCTGGTGCCTGTAGTCCCACCTACTCTGGAGGCTGAGACAAGAGAATCACTTGAGCCCAGGAGTTTGAGGTTGCTGTGAGCTGTATGAGGCTACTGCACTCTAGCCCAGGTGACAAGAGCAACATTCTATTAATATCTTAAAAAGGGGACAGGGGAGTTTACTTATAATTGCACCAGCATACATGTAATAGCAGTACCATGAAGAGGACAAAGAACCAGAAAAAATATTTGAAGAAATAAAGCCTGAAAACTCCCCAAGTTTACTAAAAACCATGCATATGGTATCTTTTTTTTTTTTTTTTGAGACAGTCTCACTATGTTGTCCTTGGTAGAGTGCTGTGCTGTCACAGCTCACAGCAACCGCAAACTCTTGGCTTAAGCGATTCTCCTGCCTCAATCTCTTAAATACCTGGGACTACAGGTGCCTGCCACAACGCCTGGCTAGTTTTTGGTTGTAGTTGTCATTGGCCTGGACTGGATTTGAACCTGCCAGCTCTGTTGTGGTATGTGGTTGGCGCTGAGCCAATGTCTTTATTTACCTCTATTACCTTTATTTACTTTGATTTCTTTCATTACTGTTTTACATTTTTATGATTTTTGCATACAGATCTGTGCATGTTTTATTGGGTTTTTACTTAACTATTTTTGTTTTTGAGACAGGGTCTGTCTCTGCCACCTGGGCTAGAGTGTGGTGGGATCATCCTAGTTCATGGCAACCTCAAAATGGTTTTTTTTGGCTGGGGCTGGGTTTGAACCTGTCACCTCTGGCATATGGGGCCAGCCCCCTACTCCTTTGAGCCACAGGCACTGCCCAAACTGGTTGATTTGATTTTACTTACTTAGAGACGAAGTCTCACTTTGTCACCCTCAGTATAGTGCCGTGGTGTCATGGCTCACAGGAACCTCCAACTCTTAGGCTCAAGTGATTCTCGTGCCTCAAGCCTTCCAAGTAGCTGGGATTACAGGCGCCAGCCACAACGTCTGGCTATTTTTAAGAGACAGGATCTCCCTCTGGCTCAGGCTGGTCTTGAACTCATGAGCTCAGGCAATCCACCTGCCTTGGCCTCCCAAGCACTGGGATTACAGGCGTGAGCCACTAAGCCTGGCCAAACTGGTTAATTTTAAAATGTTGAACTAACTTTGTATTCTTGGGAAAAATCCTACTTCTTGTGGCACTAGTTTTTATATTAAAAAAAGACTATATTTAGAAATACATTACTACTACTATAGATAATGCTGAATTGATTTGCTAACATTTTGTAGAATACATTAGGAAAGATGCTAATCTGTTGTTTTCTTTGACTATTTTTTTCTTAATATAGATTTCAGGATAATATTGGCTTCATAAAATACGTAAGTTGTAGGGCAGAGCCTGTGGCTCAGTGAGTAGGGCGCAGGCCTCATATACCAAGGGTGGTGGGTTCGAACTCTGCCCTGGCCAAACTGTAACAAAATATAGCCGCGCACTATGGTGGGCGCCTGTAGTCCCAGCTACTCGGGAGGCTGAGGCAAGAGAATCGCCTAAGCCCTGGAGTTGGAGGTTGCTGTGAGCTGTGTGACGCCAGGGCACTCTACTGAGGGCAATAAAGTGACACTCTTGTTTGTACAAAAAAAAAAAAAAAAAAAAAAATCAGGTTTGGGGCTGATTTATCATATTGTTTTACTGTTTTCAATTTCATTCATTTCTTTTGCCTTTATTATTTCCTTCCTTGTGTTTGCTGTGGGTTTACATTGCTCTTTTCTCCCCCAACTTTATTAAGGTGACAGCTTAGAAAGCCATTCTCTCTGTCTACTATAGTCCCTTATTGGTATACTTTCATTTGTCATTAACACACGTTATTTACTATAACATAATTGTGTGTGTCATATTCTATGGGACTAGAAGCACACAGCAGGTTGTTTACTCCAGTGTCACTGCAGACACCGTAATGCACTGTGCTGTAACATCTGGACATCAACGTTTTTCAGCATCATTATTAGCTTAAGGGACCACTATTACACATGTGGATTGTCACTGATCAATGTTGTTAGGCAGCATGCAGTTGTATATCTTTCTTTGACTCTTTTATTTTTAACCTAATTGTATTGTTACATTTGAGTTGAGTTTCTTGGAGACAGCCTTTACTTGAGTCATTAAATAAAAATTCATTCTTTTAGTTGGTGTGTTTAAACAAGGAGTAGGCACTTCTTTACTTAAAGATAGTAAATATTTTAGTCTGAGGCCATATGGTCTCTGTTGCAACTATTCAACTCTGCAAGTTTAACACAAAAGTAACCTTAGACAAAATGCTAATAAACTAATGTGGCTGTGTTTTAATAAAATTTCATTTACAAGCTCAGCGCCTGTAGCACAGTGGTTATGGTGCCAGCCACACACACTAAAGGTGGCAGGTCTAAACCCGGCCTGAGCCAGCTAAACAAGGACAACTGCAACAAAAAAGAACCGGGCGTTCTGGCAAGCGCCTATAGTCCCAGCTACTTGGGAGGCTGAGGCAAGAGAAATCTCTTAAGCCCAAGAGTTTGAAGTTGCTGTGAGCTGTGATGTCAGAGCACTCTACTGAGGGTGACGTAGTGAGATTATGTCTCATAAAAAACAAACTGGCAGTCAATTCATGGGTTTGCTTTACCTCCCAACTTCATGCTGTGGTTGTGCTGTGTATTACATGTGCATACACTGAAAACCCCACCACTCGATGCTATTATACACTGTGACTTTAACTATCACACACATTTTAAAGAGTAGTTTCAATTTATGTGGAGTATAAATAGAGTCACTATTCCTGTTGATTTTCCTTCATTTCTGAATCCAAGATGGTCCAAGTTTCCATCTGGTGGCATTGACCTTTTCTTTTAGGAGTTCTTTTTGAGTAGGTTTTCTACCAATAGACTTTTCTAGTTTTCTTTTGAGGATGCCTTCACATGACTGAATGGAATACAGAATTCTGAGTTAACAGCACTTTTCATTCATTTCGTTTCCTTTTGACTTCCGTGGTTTCTGATAAGTAACAGGTTTTGTGAGCCACTGCTCCCACATTGGTAATTTGTTGTTTTTCTCTGGATGCTTTCAGAATTCTGTTTTAAGTCTTCAGCTGTTCAATTGTGATGTGAATTTCTTTGGGTTTACCCTTTTAGAGGTTTCCTGTATTTCTTGAATGTATCAGTTTGTCTTCTGCACAATTTGTAAGTTGTCAGCCATTATTTCTTCAAATGTTTTCTCCTCACATTTCTACTTTCCTTCTGGGACTCTGATGACACAAACCTCAGCCCTCCAGGGATCGTCATCAGTGTCCCAGGTTCTGTGCACTTTCTTTCTCTTTGCTGTTCAGACCGAGATGCTTCTACTTTTTTGTTGTTAAGTTCATTGACTTTCTTCCATCACGTCCACTTTGCTATTCACCCTGACTAGTATTCCTTATTTTGATTATTATAATTCTCAGTTCTAAAGTTTCAATTTAGTTCTTAATTTGTAAGTTATATTTCTTTGCTAAGCCTTTTGTTGTGTGTGTGGGAGGGCAAGTCTTATATTCATTTGGAGAGCCTCTAGCCTTACTTTGTGCAACATTTTAATTTATTCATTAGTATTATTTTATGGAGATGGAGTCTCATTCTGCTGCCCTTGGTAGAGTGTCACGACATCATAGCTCACAGCAACCTCAAACTCTTGGGCTCAAGCGATCCTCTTGCCTCACCCTCCCAAGAAGCTGGGCCTACAGGTGTTTACCACAACACCAGGCTAGTTTTTCTACTTTTAGTAGAGACGGGGTCTTAGTCTTGTTCAGGCTGGTCTTGGACTTCTGAGCTCAAGCAATCCATCTGCCTCAAACTCCCAGAGAGCTACGATTATAGGTGTGAGCCACCATACCTGGCCCTTGTGCAACCATTTTATAAAAGATGCATTGAAGTTGCTGCCAGTTCCACTATCTCTGTCGTTTTAGCCACTGGCTTCTTTTTTGCTATTTCCCATGTGGACTGAGATTTTCCTGGCGTTTGCGTGTGCTAAGTAATAGATTCTATCTCTTTTTTATGAGTTGAACTGTGTGTCCCTACCACACACAGAAAGGTATGTTCAAGTCTGAAACCCAGTATCTCACAATGTAACTATTTGGAAACAGGGGTGCTGCAGACATGATCAGTTAACATGAGGGTACACTGGAGCTGAGTGGGCCCCTCATCTGATGTGACTGGTGTCCTATGAGAAGACAGCCATGTGAGATACATAGAGAGACCATCAACTGACAAAGGCAGGGACTGGGCCATGCGGCTGTAAGGCAAGGAACACCAAACACCAACAGCACCTAGCACAGGCTGTAGGCAAGGCAGGGCCTCCTACAGGCTTCAGAGGGGGTATGGCTCCGGCACCAAACCTGTGAGACAAAAATTTCCGTTTTCAGCTACCCAGTTTGTGGTACTTTCTAATGGCAGCCACATGAAGCTAACATACGTGGACACTGTGAGTGTTTGGTTGAGGGTCTAGGCCTTGATTAATTCCTATGGAGAATGTTGATGTGTCTGCTTTAGCAGGCAATCAAGCTCCACCTAGCGGCCAGTCTGGCATCCGGGCAGTGTTGCATCCTGGAGTTCAAAGAACTGGAATGTTGCCTGGGATCAGCTCCTGTGCACACACTGCAGCCACAGGGAACCCAGGAGTTCATACTCAGCCCAATGGGACTACTTTCCCCAGCCACTCCCTCTCTGCAATTTCCACAGTACTTTCAAGTCTCCTGAGGCTCCATTGTTTAGTTCTTTGGCCAAAGAGCTGGGGTTTTGTCCCCTCTGCAGTGAACCTCCTGAGAGTGCTGTTGTGTCTGGGTCTCATGTGAAGGGGATGACAAAGAAAGAAACCAAAAGGCGTCCCCACCTCAGCCTCTTGGAAACACAGCTTCTCCTTTCCCAGAGGAAGGAATCCCTCTCTCAAGAATTTTAGGTGCTGGTGGGCCTGTACTGACACCACTGTCACTGCCATCTCTACAGCTGGAGTGTGAGATGATGGAGGGGAGAAAAGAGACAGAGAAAAGGGAGGAATTACTTCATTCTCTGAGCACGCTCTAGCTGTGGCTGGAGGCTCTTCCCACAGCTTTCTGTCCACACCAAGACACACTGTGGGCTTCAGGGTGCACTAAATCCAGGCCAGGGTACTGAAAGGAATAAAAACAGCAATCTCACCACCAGTTTGGTGGCCCTTTATATCCTGGTATCCTTTGCCAATCCATATGCTACTTTTTGGAATCCTCAAATAGTTTCTGTACCCTGTCAAGGTTTTAGAGTTACATTCAGTAAGAGGTAGATGGAAGACTTACTTCATCTTACCTGGAACCAGCACACCCTTTTCCTCCTCTAGGTCAGCAGTTGGCAAACTGTTTTTTTTTTTTTTTTTTTTTTTTGGTAAAACATCATAGTAAATATTTCTGTCTTCATAGGCCATGTGGTATCTGTTTCTCTGTACTCCACTCTGCTTACATATAGCACAAAAGAGACTAAATGAGCAAACATGACTGTGTGCTAACAAAACTTTACTTACAAAATGGGCAGTGGCTAGATTTGCACTCATGGATGGAAGTTTGCTGACATCTGTCTTCAGTCATAAGTCATTGAACTTCCAGTGCTGTTTGAGAAGTCCAAAGCTATATGATTCCTAATTCTTTGCATGAGAACTGTTCCTTCCCATAAACCCTGAAAAAATGATAGGAAAATAATGACTTTCCTTTTATCCCCAGGATTCTGAAATATCACTTTTCACAGTGATGAGCTTTGTGATTACTGAGCTACTAGAGAGCTGGAAGGCTCTTAAGTCAGAGCGTTCAGTTTTAGGGAATTTTCCTGATTTTCTTTTTTTATAAGAGTTCTGTTACAGTTCTCTTTTTCCTTCTAAGACATCTATTAAGTAGATATAATGGTTCTTGAACCAATCCTCTAACTTAAATATTTGCTCCTATTTTCCTTGTCTTTTTTATCCTTCCCCCCCCCCCAATCTGGGTTATTTTCTCAATCTTCTTTTAGCTATTTTAATACATTTTCTAGCCCTGTAGCTGACCGAATGGACTCCCTCCTGGTCAAACTCTAGAAAAATCCTAAAGCTGAGTTGCTGGCCACAGGGAAGTCAGATATGCCTTGCATGTGCCCCTCCCTTTCTGGAGGAGGCTCTGTGTGCTACATTGTTAACAATGTGATGCTAAATCCTTAAGGGACCTAAGGGTACACAAGAGGAAGTTTCATTTCTTTAACCAATTACAAATCAAATAACCCCTAAATATACCTGTAACCTGTATGCCCCCACCTTTCTAGAGATGTCCAGCCTTTTGTGGCCAAAACAACATATGTCATCCACATACTGACTTAGGGTCTCCCTGAATGTGTAAAATCATTTTCTCAGGACCTCCTGAGGCCATGTATTCTAGGCTAGTCAAGTACACTTGGCTTAGATTAAATCTGTTTAAATTATTTCAAAGAGGCTGGGCATGGTGGCACATGCTTGTAATCCCAGCACTCTGGGAGGCCAAAGCAGGTGGACTGCTTGAACTCAGGATTTTGAAACTAGCCTGAGCAAGAGCGAGACCCCCATCTCTACTAAAAATAGAAAAACTAGCCAGGCATTATGGTGGGCACCTTAGTCCTAGCTACTCAGGAGGTTGAGATAAGAGGATCACTTGAAGGTGGTGCCCATAACTCGGTGGCTAGGGCGCTGGCCACATACACCAAGGCTAGTGGGTTCAAACAGGGCCTGGGCCAGCTGAGACATCAATGACAACAACAACAACAACAAATAGCTGGGTGTTGTGGTGGGTGCCTGTAGTCCCAGCTCCTTGGGATGCTGAGGCAAGAGGATCACTTAAGCCCAAGAGTTTGAGGTTGCTGTGAGCTGTGATGCCATAGCACTCTAACCAGGGCCACAGCTTGAGACTCTGTCAAAAAAAAAAAAAAAAAAGAAAAGAAAAAAAGAGGGTCACTTGAGCCCAAGAGTTTGAGGTTGCTGTGAGCTATGATGTCACGACACTCTAGCCAGGGCAACAGAGTAACAGAGTGAGACTGCCTTAAAAACCAAAAAGCCAAAAAGTCATTTTACAGAATCTGGGTCTTTTTCCATCAATAGTTACTTGTTCATTCGTATCAGAGAGTAAGAGGCTGGGCATTCACTTTACGAAGGGATCTGCTTGCCTGGGTGGACTCTACGGCCCTTACCTAAAGGTGCACTCCTGGTTGTCAGCACTTGTTTAGTGCCAAGTATGGGCAACAGCCACCAAGTTTCCTCCCCTTCTACCCTGTACCCTGGTGCTCACCTGCCCTGGACATACCCAGGTCCTGAGTCCAGTCTCCCAGGGAAGAGGAGGTTCAGGTTTGCAAGACCCTTAAATCCAGACCCATCTGTGTCTGTCTTTGGAAGCTGGCATCTCTAACCCCTAAGTGCCTGGAGGCTCTGTGAATAAGCTACCTGGTGTGAGGTGTGCCCCATGCTGCCTGCTTGCTTAGTTGCTCTGGTCTGCTGAGAGATTTTATCCTCCAGAATAATAGTTCCTACTGTTCTTTATAATTACTGTTCTCTTGGTCTTTGTGGTATTAAGCTCCTCTCTCTTTTTTTTTTTTTTTTTTTTTGAGATAGACCCTGGCTTTGTCTCCCAGGCATCATAACAGCTCACTGCAACCTTCAATTACTAGGCTCAAGCATCCTCCTGCTTCAGTTTCTTGAGTAGCTGAGACTATAGGCATGCATCACCATGCTTGGCTAACTGAAACATTTTTTTCATAGAGATGGGGTCTTGCTATGCTGTGCAGGCTGGTCTTCAACTCCAGGCCTCAAGAGGTCATCCTGCCTCTGCCTCCCAAAGTTCTGGGACTGCAGGTGTGAGCCACCACACCCAGTCTACGCTCCCCACTTTTAAAAATTAACTCTATAATTTAATAAGGCTCAACCAGAAATCCTAGGTACTCCATAAATACTAGCTCATCCAGTCCTCACAAGCAGCTAATGTCAGGGAGGGGAGCAAGGCTCCAAGGAGACAGGAAAGGCTGGGTCCTACACTCAGCTGCACAGCTGGCTGGAGAGACCCTCCACTTCCGTGCTGGAGACAGGCACACACGAGACGGGTGGGAAGAGGGACCAGAGCAGACTATGAAGAAGCCATGAGGGGATTAGAGGTTAACTAGGACTTGTTGAGGAGTGAAAAGGGTCACTAGCTCACTCTTCCAGAAGGACGGCTGTGTAGGGGGAGCAGCAGCAAGTGGCGGCAGCTCACACTGGGGCTGGTGCAGTGAACAGGAGTGTTTAAGAGACAAGGCAGGTGCTTGGTAGGCTGTTGGGGAATGTGTCTTAGTGTAGGAGCTGGAGAAATGGGAGAAGGCCAGGTCCACTGGGCCTCCACCATTTCCCTATGCCTTAGAACTCATGGAGGTGCTTCTTAGGAGCACCCACCCAGTGACTGACACCTCTTGCAGCCTCCATCCCCAGTCTGGGCTGCTCTGAGCACATCTGCTTTCTGAGAATCTCCACACAGCTGGCCACCAAAGACTCCCCTCCCCTGTCTTTTTAAAAAGGATGATGTAATTTATAAACAGTAAACCCCTTCATTTTAAGTTTATAGCCTGATCAATGTTCAGTGTGCAGCTAATTCAGCATTACCACATGCAAAGGACAATACACATTTTCATCACCTCAAAAAGTACCCTGTATTGCTTTGCATGAACTCCATCCTGTTCCCATGGCTCTGCTTGCTCCCGAGGGTCACACGGATGGAGTCACATAGCAAGCAGACGTGTCGCCACATGGGTAAGCAGTTTGTTCCTTTCAAATGCTGAGTACAGATGTCCTACAGTTATCTGCTGCCCTTCTGATGAATATTTGGGTTGTGCCTAGTTTTTGCTATAATGAATAAAATTGCTACGAACATTTGTGTATGATTTATACATGGACATATGTTTTCATTTATCTTGGGAAAACCTACAGGTAGGACTACTATGCTGTGTGGTGGATGCTTAGCTTTATAAGAAACCAGCAAACCATATCCCAAGGTAGAACACCATTTTGCATTCTTGGTAATTTGCTCCACACCCCCTCCGCATTTGGTGGTGTTAGTCTCTAAGTTTACCCTCTGTAGAAAGTGTCTAATGATACCTCACTATGGTTTTAATTCAAATTTCCCTGAAAACTAAGGATGCTGAACATCTTTGGAAGTGCTTATTTGCTGTTTGTGTAGCTTCTTTTTCATTTTTATTTATTTAATTTAATTTTTGTTTTTTATTGTTAAATCATAGCTGTGTACATTAGTGCAACCAAGGGGTACAATGTGCTGGTTTCATATACAATCTGAAATATTATCATCAAAGTGTTCAATGTAGCCTTCATGGCATTTTCTTGGTTATTGTATGTAGACATTTGTATTCTGCCTTTAGTAAGTTTCGCCTGTACCTATTCTAAGAAGCAAAGTAGGTGTGGCCCCACCCATTACCCTCCCTCCACCCACACCTCTCCCCTCCCTTCCCCTTCCTTGGTCCTTTCCCCATAGTCTTGTGCTATAGTTGGGTTATAGCCTTCATGTGAAAGCTATAATGTAGCTTCATAGTAGGGCTGAGTACATTGAATGCTTTTTCTTCCATTCCTGAGATACTCTGCTAAGAAGAATATGTTCCAGCTCCATCCATGTAAACATGAAAGAGGTAAAGACTCCATCTTTCTTTAAGGCTGCATAGTATTCCATGGTATATATGTACCACAATTTGCTAGTCCATTCGTGGGTCGATGGGCACTTGGGGTTCTTCCATGACTTAGCAGTTATGAATTGGCCTGCAATAAACATTCTGGTACAGATGTCTTTGTTATATTGTGATTTTTGGTCTTCTGGGTATAAACCTAGAAGAGGAATTATAGGATCGAAAGGCAGGTCTATTTTTAGGTCTCTAAGTATTCTCCAAACAT
>CAUYPK010034235.1:0-36769 GCA_963574355.1 Loris lydekkerianus
GTGTTTAATATATTATTGTTAAAATTATATGCTTTTGTGTGAGTGTTTGTTTTGGCAGGTCACTGCGTGGTGTGGCTCTCTGACTCTCACAGTTTAAAATTTTGGCTCTTTGTGTCGAACTTGTTCGCCACCCCTGGTTTATACCATATGTAATATGTAATTTCCATTGTTGTCCTTTACCTATTTGAATGCATATACTTGAGAACTATTTATTTGAAATAACAGCATGGAATTTTAGCAAATTAGTGAAAAAAATATTAGCATCTACATGCATCAAGGATTTCCTACTGTCGACCAGGATGTGTATTCGTGTTCTAATTATGTATACCTGTGTGACAAACTTCACCAAACTCTGTAACTTCAAATAATAACATTTTATTTCCTTGCTCAGGCGTCTGTTATTTGTTGAGTGTTTTGCAAAGACAGATGGTAAATGTCAGTGCTGTCAGCGGGAGTGGCTTAAAGATGCTTCAGCTTTCAGTAACAAGTTGGCACTGAGGCTGCTGTGTGTATTCACCAGTACCCTCGGCTCATACTTAATGGGGGGGAGCGGGAGGGAGTTGGCTCTTCTCCCCAAAACCCTTCTGTATGGCTGGCTTGGGTTTCCTTATAGCATTGGGTTTTTAGGGTAGTTGACTTACCCCCGGCCCTAAAAAAAACAAAACAAAAAAAAAACAGAATGAACAGGAGCTTCTTAAGGCTTAGGCTCAGAATTGGCACAGAGATTCTGTTACCACAACTCAAATTCAGACAAGGAGAATGTAAGGGTGTGAATAACAGGCGGGGCGCTTCATTGGAGAGCTTCAACGTATGATGCAGAAACTTATTCACGAATGTTCATAAAAGTAGTTGTAGTCATTACAGCCCAAACCGCAGACAACCCAGAAATCCTTCCAGGTATGAATGGGTTAGACTGTGGTACATCCGTTGTGTTGAATGCTACTTAGCAATAAGTGTCACAGTTTGGATTGACCTGAAGGAAATAAGACAGAGAAAAAGCCAAAAGGATACATAATGCAGGATTTCACTTGCATAACATTTGTGAAATGATATGCTTTAGATATGAAGAACAGATTAGTTGTTGCCTGGGGTTAGAGATGGGGGAGTTGGGATGCTAGCATGGTTGAGTATCTTGATTGGGGTTGTGGCTATTGAAGCAACACATGTGATAAAATTGCAGGTAGCTTCACATATAACATTGATAAAATATAAGTTCTGTGGACTGAACGACTGTGGATTTCCTAGCAGTAAATTTTATTCTAGTTGTCCAAGATATCGATATTGGAGGAGGCTGGGTGCCAGGTGCCTGAGACTTCCTTTAACATCTGTTTGTGACTTCCTGTGAATCTTCCCTTAAAAATTGAAGGCAAAATTGGCTCAGCATCTGTAGCTCAAGCAGCTAAAGTGCCAACCACATACACCAGAGCTGGTAGGTTCAAACCCAGCCCGGGCCTGCCAAACAACAATGACAACTACAACCCAAAAAATAGCTGCGTGTTGTGGCAGGTGCCTGTAGTCTCAGCTACATGGGAGGCTGAGGCAAGAGAATTGCTTAAGCCCAGGAGTTGGAGGTTGCTGTGAGCTATGATGCCACAGCACTCTACCCAGGGTGACAGCTTGAGTTTCTGTCTAAAAAAAATAAAATAAAATATTAGGCAAATAATAAAAAAAGATGACAACCATTGGGCTTAAAGGGGATGGGGTCAAAAAGCCTTAGCTCAGCCCTGGGTACATGTTTTAAAATGCACTCAGAGTTTCTTTTACTTTTTATTTTTATTGTTTAATTCAAGGAAGGGGCAGCCAGTTAATCACATGACAATTTCCATTAAAAAGAGAATTTGTTACTTGAAGCATGGAAGAAGAGGGACACACCACACCACTCAGTGCCACATGGGGAAGCTGCAGGGTCAGTCAAGAGGTCAGAGCAGCAGGAGAGAAACATGAGCCGGAGCCTTATTGTGATTTTCAAGGAAAGGAGGGTGAGGCAGGACGAGCAGCTGAGCAGATTCAGGGTTGGATAGTCAGTAATTTCAGCAGGCTCTGGCCTATAGAGTGGTTGCTATAGTCTGGCACCTGGCTCTGGGGTAACTTATGTCAGAAGGAATATTGGCATAGGGTCCGAATTGGCGTGTGTGCACCCGAGGTGTGCTTTCTATCTAAGTTGTTTGCTATCTCTAAGAACTGGGTGAGTCTCTGGAGTATACTCCTTGCATAGATCTGCAAGGCCTAAACATTTCTAAGCATAAGAAAATGTACAAAATTAAAAAAAAAAAAGCCTGATTAATAGAGTATACGAGTTCCTCATGGTTACACCACCAGTGTGTTATTTGACACTAAAAGCCTCAATTTCTCCCTTTTTACAATTTGCTCAATAGCAGCATGTATCTCATAAAGTGGCCATGAGGATTAAGTAGGAGATATGCCGCAGCAGAGGCTGGCATCTATTAAACATTCAATGAAATACGCTAATATTATGCAACCTTGGCTTCTTGACAAAGCAATATCTCATACAATGGCAGGTGAGTTTAGAGGTTTCCATAAATCTTTGCTCAAATATTAATACATATAATTTTGAATGTCATAAATACAAATTTCTTCTCGTAAAGCAAAATTCATTTGCACTATTTTGTTTCCATTTGATTATTACTACTCATACTAAATTCCAGGATAAAATTTAGAGGGGAATAAATTTTGGTAGCCAAGAAAATCTTAGCACAACTGTCGCCTATAATGTGTGTATAAAACAATGATTCCCCGGATGGAAACTGAATTGGAAATTATAAACAAGATGTGCAAAAAAAATAAATAAATACTCTGTAGCTCTATGTGCCTTGTGGTTTCTTTCATGGGAAGCACTAACTTTAATCCATACTATATTTCTAGGAAAGGGTTGATTTTCAGGTGCAATGCACTCGGTCACATGCACAAACCTTGCTGTATTCAAAGGCTTGCCTCTTTCTTTGCATGAAAATAAATCACGTGCTGTCAGCTAGAGAAGGTTAAAAGTCAATTGGTAAATGGATGGCTTCACCTCTGATCTGTGGAACTTCACGAGGACATCCAGCAACCTGTGACACCCCTCATCACTTCATAAATTAAAAACAACCCATAAATAATCACTTATTGCAAATTAGATGGAAGAATGACATTTCAGGAGGTGTGGAGATGAAAAAGATGGGCAGTGCCATAAAAAATGAGAGAAGTCTCTTGAGAGATCTCATTAAGTGTTGCTTAATTTCAGCCAACGTGACAAGTTGGACACAGGCCTGATAAAAACCAAAGAGTCTACAAATGGTCTAAGAAAATTAAGATACAAGTGATCCACTTAAATAATAGTCTAAAGTCAAGTAACTTTACTATAGTGCTATATTTTCTGCAATATGATATGCAATTAATTCTTCCTTAAATAAACAAACTGATTAAAATTTCATTATGCTGACATCTCACAATAAACCTTGGCCCAGTCAACCCCTTTCTTGTTGCTTATTTAAGTTCTTATAATTAATTCTGGATTTATGTCATTGGCTGGCCAATGTTACAGTCACCTTACTAACTAAGCAATTTGAAAGCTGTCGGAGCTCACAGGAGCCACTGTGGCAGTGGGTGACAGCCCACAGTTTTAATCTAATCCTTATTGAGAGAAGTTTTATTTTCCCATGCCTTGGCATTTTCTCTTAGCCAAGTAATTAAATGTTATTATCTTTATTTCTTGTGCAGTGCTTTTATGCTGCTGGACAGATGTGGTGGTACAAATTTGTCCAACACAAAGCTACATAATTCTTCTTTTAGTTACTCCTGTAGTTTCATCCCTCAAAACTATTTTGTCATCATTGATAAATCTATCACTAATCATGTTACACAAATATCCTAAGAATTCTTCAAGGAATTTAGTCGCTCTAATCTGTATTGTGACTTGATTCTTTCAACAGCCATTGGTTGAGTTCCCTGAAGGTATTTTGGGGCCACACATACAATAGAAAGGGAGACCAAAGTGTCTCCCAGGATCATTAAGGATCTTGTTCAATTTCCCAGCATCCGGGGAACGTCAGATAGACAGCTTTATAGTGGGTTGGAGTTCTCATTCAATCCTTCTGAGCATGCAGAAATTTCACCAACTTCTAAAATGTGTTAATGTACATACAAAGTTTGAAGACTGTGACCTTTTGGAAGGAACACAACAAAACAAGAGGCTTGGCACAGCACAGTGGTCACAGTACCAGCCACATGCACTGAAGTTGGGAGGTTTGAACCTGGCCCAGGCCTGCTAAACAACAATGACAACAATAACAAAACAAAACAAAAAAAACAAACAAAAATCAGCCAGGCATTGTGGCCATGCCTGTAGTTCCAGCTACTTGGGAGGCTAAGGCAAGAGAATCGCTTAAGCCCAAGAGTTTGAGGGTGCTGTGAGCTGTGACACCAGGACAGTCTACTGAGGGTGACATAGTGAGACTGTCTCAACACCATCACCACCACCAAAAAACAAAAAACCAAGACCCCCAAATCACATGCATGTAATTGACCCTTTTAGCTCATGTAGGTGGAGCACTATTAGGAACTAAATTTGGGGCGAAATCAGGTGTCAAGTACGCACTCATTTTTTAAACTAGGTTGTAGGAGAAAAATATTTATACTTAAAAACCTATGATTTGTGTAACAGTCAAAATCATAGAATCTTAGAATTGAAGGGGTTTCTCTAAGAACAATAAGAGAAAAACTACACTCATTTTCAGTTCCTTAGCTTTGACAACAAAGCTTTCCGTCATCCGGCCAGGACTATTTTGAACAAAACAGACATTTTCCACAGCCAGATCCACCGTTCCTCCACGTTGTACACTGCAGGATTCGTCTGGTTCACTACTGACTTTAAAGATTTTCCCAACTTCTTCATGGACCAAAATTTTCATCTGTTGGAGATCTACGATACTAAATCTTTCTTCTTCTTCTTTTTCTCCCACTTTTTTTTTTTTTTAATTCAAAGGTCTTCTATTCATAGAACTATCTCATGAATAGTAATAATCATAATCATAAAAATAAAACACTTGATTGTGATTAAGTATGCCTCTGGGTTTTTTTAAGGAATGAATTTTATTTATGAGAGATTGAAACTTTTTTTGAGTTTGTAACCATAACTCATTTTTCCCAATCAGAAGCTTACCGAGTAAGTACTAGGCAACAGGAGCTTATAAGTATGTATTAATACGTTTATTTATTAATCTCATCATCCTTCCCCAGTACAGAATATCCCTAAAAGCACTGTGAGAAAGCATCTTTTAAAATAGATGTAAATATGCTATGATAGAACTACACAATGTAAAAATACATACATGTGTGTGTATATATATATATATATATACTGAATATATATATACTGAATATATATATATACATACTGAATATATATACTGAATATATATACTGAATATATATATACATACTGAATATATATACTGAATATATATATATTCATTCAGTATCATTTATGCATGTTTCCTAGAATTTGAAAAAAACAAAAAAAAATTCAAAAACTGTTGTAGAATCATTGACTGGTGCTGTATCTGTTAACAATGTCATCAGCAAACTGCATCCAGCTTAGTTGTCTAATTTTCCACTGTTCTACACACCTTGGAATCACTCAATATTTGAGGACAGGCCAAGCATGGTGGCTCACACTTGTCATCTTAGCTCTCTGGGAGACTGAGGAGGGAGAATCCCTTGAGATCAGAAGTTCGATGCCAGATTCAGCAAGAGTAAGACCCTTGTTTTTACTAAAAATAGAAAAATTTGCTGGGTGTTGGGGTAAGCACCTATAGTCCCAGCTACTCAGGAGGCTGAGGCAAGAGGATGGTTTGAGCCCAAGTGTTTGAGGTTGCTGTGAGCAAGGCTGATGCTATGGCACTCTAGCTTGGGCAGCAGAATGAGATTCTGTCTTTAAAAAAAAAATACTAGATTCAGAATAAGATAGTTCTGAAATTACTCAGCTATGGAGTCAGATTCTAGAGCTTTCCCATTTGTTAGACACACCATCTTGAGTGTCATCTTGGTAAAAGGTCATTCCCAAGTATCCCTTCACTGGAGATCACGGTGCCTCCCACGGAGGCAGCCACGGGGCCTGATTGGAACGGAGGACTTGTCTTTCTTCTCCAAGTGTCACCCTTGTAATACAGAACTTTTTGAAGTGGGGACTTACCAATAAATAAGCACACACAGTACAAACCTTCTGTTCCTTTCTCATGGAACTGTGGGCCTTTTTCTTCCTTCCATCCCTGTAACAGACAGAATCAACCTGCACACTTATTCCTTCCTATCTCAAATCTTACGAAGATTTATTTTCCAGACTTCTCTCCAATTTCTCCCTGTCAGCACAAGTTCCATCCTGCCTTGGAGGCCAAGATCAGTCATCAAGGATTTTGATGGGATTTTTAGATCCCATAGAAGTGTCTTTTTCTTTTTTTCTTTTTACTCTGAAGAATTTCATTGCTCTTCAAGTTGAGGTCACATTTTTGAATTGGGGATGCTCTTTTGTGTTTCATTATTGGATAGCAATAATGCAATATCACTGAACCCTAAAACAAATGATAAATGCTATAATTTCAAACTTAGTCTTTCAATGTGCATAAATTATGTAGGCTAGGAATTAATGGTACAACCAGAGGAAAGTAGTTTTTATTCATTATTTATTCTTATCTCACTTCGTTAAAGATTTTAATGTGACTTCCAAGGCAGTGTAAATGAACCTAAAGTATAATAAATTATTTTGTACTGAATGGCTTTGCATTGTACACTTACCCAATGCCTTTATCTAATTCCATTCTGTTTAAACTCACACCAGGCATTTATATTAAGAGGCTACATATCACAGCTCTCCAGGTTAGGGAAAAGCAGATTTTACTTTGATGTACTAAGTTTTCTTTCCTATGCTACCTCTTTATTATGCCTCTTAACACTGTGCTGTGTCCTTAAAACAGTATTTTATTCTACACATATTTAAAACATTGATCATCAGCTTAATGAACATGTGGAATCTGATTATTTGGGGAGACACGCAGATTGACAATGGAATTGTGATTAAAGGGAGGTAAATTACATGTCTTAAATGCTTATCTGTAAAATCCTCAATTAAATCCATTTTGAACTTTATGTAAGTTGAGGAGAGATGATATTAATAGGAAAAGCAAACAGAAAGTGAAATTTTGCAAGGAATAGTCAATAGGCTTAAATATGAACTGATGTTTCTCTCTTCCCAGACTGTACTTGGGATTAAAACAGGTTCATCAATGCTGTCCTCATGTGTGGCAAACAAGGACTGTAGAGCTCCCAGAAAGAGCAATAATGCAAAAATATATCTACCTAAAATGGGAGCTTAGAAAGGATTTATTAAGCAGCTTAACTTTGTTTGCATTGATAAATGACCCTTTCTGGAAAAAAAAAATTTTTTTTTTTTTTAACTCTGTTCCTAAGTGAGCCAGCTGCAGATGCCTTTGGGGATTTTTGCAGTGTCATTATGAGAAACCGTCTGTCTTGCTTTCTTTCAAAATCTCCCAGGCTCTGTCCAGGTGTTGGGATTTAGGATGTGCCCTTCCTTACATCAGCTGCACAGGACGGGCTCTCAGCCACACTGTCAGCACCTTGTGAACAAGAGAAGGCCCTCATTGTGTGCTCCCTCAAGGCACTTCAGTTGGCTATCTCATTCTGTTTCAAATTAACATCAGTGGTAATTTCCGCTGGTTATGCTGTGTCAAAGGAACTCAATATCCTTATACTGTTCTTGGCTTGCAGAGCACGATGGGAGGCTGTTAAGATATGCAAATTGTGTTGTCTCAGTTTATTCTCACGGGTGATTTTTTTCCCCCTTCCTCTTTGCAAACCTAATAGGACATGTTAGAGTTTGGCTGGTAATCCTAGAGGGGAAAAAAGAGCAGGGACTGCAGGTTCTCCCTGTGAATGGTCTCCGTGGCGGATCTTTCCAATAAGGTTGAATGTTACATTTTCTGGAAAAAGCTTTCACATATGATGGGAACATGTAAAAAAAAAAAAAAAAAAAAAAAAAACTAAAATTACTTAAACATGTTTTAAAATATAATGTGAAATTATTCCTATTGTTTTCATGTATGCCGATTATTTTGCTAGAAAATGAATTTTTGCAAATGTGATCTTGTAGGGGCTAAAAATATTTCTATCCACGCAAGGTTCATGGCCAAGATCCCTATAATAAAAGACAGGTAAACAAAGGTGAAGCAACAGATGTATTTCATAAAAGTTTTACATGACTTTTGGGGTTTTACTCCTTGCTAAGGAAATGAAGAGCTAAAGAAATAGAAAAACTTGTGTACACATTTTTATGCGTGGGTTGGATGAAGAGTGAAAGTCTTGGGGGAGTACATCTGCAGGAAGAAAAGGGCTTGATCCCATGGTAATACTCTGGGGGGCTGGGGATTTAGTAAGTCCTGTTCCTTCAGATTTTTTGCTGCATTTCAGTGTCTTCAGAGATAAGGATGTTCCTTTTCTCCAAATTAGCAAGAGTGCATCTCTTGATTGAGGGCCTGAAGGCCTGCTTTAGGGGAGAAAAGAAAGAAGGGAAGAGTGACTTTTCTGTTTCTGTTTTCTTAAATGCCAAGGTGCCACACTTTGGGGTAACATGCCTTGAACCCCATCAATCTTCTTTAAGTAGTTTTAAGTTGTGGTGGTAGACAATTGAGTCTCTTCTCTGTGATTAGTTTAATAGTAAAAAATATAGCAAAAGAATATAGCAAGGGTCAGATTCACCCAAGTTCCATTTTTCATTTCCATTGACAAGCGCGACCTAAGATGTTAAAAATCTCTTAAGTTTCCATTTTCTCATCTCTAAAATTAAGATTATGATACTTAGATCATGGTATTGTCATAAGTCTTGCACGAGGTAATATTACCTGTCACATTAATTTTTGAAAGAATTTTATTGTTATTGAATTGTTTTGGGAAAATAGTTGATCGAATATTGCACATTTTAAGCAGTGCTTGAGAACATTAATTGACATATTTCTTCGTCATGAATCTGGTTGATTGCCTCTGAATTCATTTCATTAACCTCTCATATATCAAAAATGGACTTACTCCTACTAAGACCAATGGAATTTATATATAGCCATTAGAGTCCTAGTTACAAAATAGTTTTCATTTGTTTGTTTGATGTGATGACTTAAGAAATAAAAGCAGCATGGGAGATGATATACAGTATAACATTAATTATATAAAATTTAAAAATGAGTAAATTTCTTAAAGGAAATACATTTAAATATTAGTAGTACCTGACTTATGGTTGAAATTAAACACTTTCTTCTCTCTACTCACTTTTTTCTGTTGTTTATAAACTAGAAAATTAGAGAATTTTTTTTATGTAAAAATGAATAAAGATGGGAGGTCAAGATGGGTGGATTGCCTGAGCTCACGAGTTCAAGACCAGCCTGAACAAGAGTAAGACTCTCTATAAAAATAACCAGGCATTGTGGCAGGGACCTGTAGACCCAGCTACTTGGGAGGCTGAAGCAAGAGAATAGCTTGAGCCCCAGAGTTTGAGGTTGCTGTGAGCTCTGACGCCACAGCACTCTACCAAAGTGAGATTCTGTCTCAAAAACAAACAAACAAACATACAAACAAACACACACACACACACACAAACTGTTTAAAAAAAGACATTTTAAAATGAAACTGATTTGTATGATAATCTTTTGAATTGTTTCTATATATTGGTTCTAATACTTTGAAGACGTCATCTCATTTTATATTTATTTCCTGCTAATTATTGCTCAAAAACCACATCTAGTTAACTTTATGTCTAAAAAAAATCCACATAACACACAATTTTGCCAGAATAACTCTTTACTTATAAAAATAAATTCAGTAAAATAAAATTACAGTTTAATTCCAGTCTTTATTTCTCCTGAGTAAAACAAATGTCGATATCTTGCTTTTGTTTTGATACCCTGGGAAGAGTACTGGTAATGAATTAGTGGCAAAATATACCTTTAGGATGTGGAAGGTAGTTAAAGAACACATTTTAAGTTTCGAGTGATTTATTTGACTGCTTCTTTATATATGTAGAAAATCCATTTATAGAAATACTAATTTTGTGGTGAAGTTTCCATTTTTAATGTTTTTTTAAAATGGAAAAGGGAAAACAAGTCTCTAAATCTTTGCTATAATTCAAGTAAACTCAGACTGGTATAGTTCCAACAGATGTTTACCTGTGTAGAAATGAACTACAGGATGTGCAGGGAGATTGATAAAGATATACACATCTGTGCCTCTGTTCAAGGCCAGGTACTGCCACAGATTTATGTGTGGTGAATTTAAGTTAAAAGAATTGTGCCTTATAGATTTGTTTTTCTAATCAAGATTTGCATTGTCAGTAATGTTGTAAATGGCTATCTAGAGAGGACATTTGTTGTTGGTTACGCTGATGTGTTAGGCTATTTTAGTCATTCTTCATTTATAAAGCATCTGTTTGCCTTCATTTTGTCAGGGCAGGTTGAACCAAATAACAGGCCTCCACATCACGGTAAAGCAAAATATTTTCGTAAGGAGAATGCGGGATGATCAGAACTTTGGAGAATCAAGAAATAGATGTGTCTGCAAAATGTTGGTCTTTCTTCCAAAATACAATCACTGCTTGGCAAGGATTGCTTCTTCTATCGCCTTTACAATATTGCTGATTCTAATTTTGTTTTGCTTTTTTTTTTTTTTTTTTCAAATCAGGAACCCAAGGTTTTGGTTGTGAAGAAAAATGTCAAAAAATACAATAAATGGTTACCTGTATGCTCACTATAAATAACTGGCATAGATAAACTGTATGAAACAAAGGTATCAAATTGCATTAGGTCATGCACCTTTTTAAAGAAGAGCATTAATTTGTAAAAATAATTCACTAAATTGTTGATTTTGTTTTTCCATCATCTTATTAGACTGGGGATGAAGCATGATAATAGGGTAGAAAAAGAAATATCTTGTCCTCACCTATTGCAAGGCTCATAGCTGAGATCCCTATAACAAAAGGCAGGCCAGTAAGAGAATGGCATTCGAATGTATTGTATGTAAGGTTTATCTGGCACAGGAGCTCAGGGGAAAGCGCATGTTTTTACAGACAGCCTTGCACTATAAGCAAGGCTTGTGATCTAATGGTAATAAACCACAGAGACTGGCTCAGCTAGGCCCGTTTTTCAGATTCTTCTTGGCATCTCTGAGTGACATCCCTTCCCTCCAGCTACAGAGCAGGAAACCTGTCCTTTGAAGGCCTTCACGGACTGAGGGTGGAGGAAGATCAGAGAGTGACCTTCTTTGGCTCCTTGGGGTGCTCTGAGTAGAATGAGCCGGGAAGATGCCCGCAGCCTTCCTGCTGCAGCTGTGTTCTCAAGAGCCGCCCTTCCATATGTAGGGGCAGTCATTCCTGCACCCCATAAAACACAGATGACAACACCCCTATTCTATGCTAAGGATACTCTTGTTCTTAGAACCTGAATAAAATCCTCAGAATTCTTCTCAAGGGTCAGCCCAGTCAATCGCTACTCACCACTGAAGTCAGCACGAGCAGATCCATGTGCACAGTGTGAGTGCCGGGAGGAAGAAAGGGAGGAAAGGAGGGAGGGAGGGAGGGAGGGAAGTGAAGGAAACAGGAAACTCAAACTCCTGGGCTCCAGTGATTCTCCTGCCTTAGTCTCCTTAGTAACTGGGGCTATAGACACCCACCTCCGTGCCCAGCTAGATTTTCTATTTTTAGTAGAGATGAGGTCTGGCTCTTGTCCGGGCTGGTCTAGAACTTCTGAGCTCAAGCAAACCTCCCGTCTTGGCCTCCTGGAGTACTGCAATTTCAGGCATGAGCCACTGCAGAAAGGTGTTTAGAGGATCAAGTCATTTCTTCAGTGCTGGTCCTAAAATGCAGCCGCCTAAGACAGTTGGCATTTAACAGTGGCCAACAGATGCTTTCTTTTACAGGAGACATAGCACCAGAACCCATCGTATTAGAACTTTAGGATTTTATTTTCTTTCAAAAGAAATAGTGAGCACAACATTTTATAAAATATAATTTGACATGTTCTGTCTTCCTCCTTCCCTTCCCTTCCCCCTTTTGCCTGCCTGCCTGCCTGCCTGCCTGCCTGCCTTCCTTCCTTCCTTCCTTCCTTCCTTCCTTCCTTCCTTCCTTCCTTCTTTCTTTCTTTCCTTCCTTCCTTTCTTCCTACCTTCCTCCCTCCCTCCCTCCCTTGCTCTACTAAAAATAGAAAATCTAGCTGGGCATTGTGGTGTGTGCTTCTAGTCCCGGCTACTTGGTAGACTGAGGCAGGAGAATGCCTTGAGCCCAAGAGTTTGAGGTTGCTCCTTCCTTCCTTCCTTCCTTCCTTCCTTCCTTCCTTCCTTCCTTCCTTCCTTCTTCCTTCCTTCTTCCCTCCCTTCCTCTACTAAAAATAGAAAATCTAGCTGGACATTGTGGTATGTGCCTCTAGTCCTGGCTACTTAGTAGACTGAGGCAGGAGAATGGCTTGAGCCCAAGAGTTTGAGGTTGCTCCTTCCTTCCTTCCTTCCTTCCTTCCTTCCTTCCTTCCTCCCTTCCTTCTTCCTTCCTTATTCCCTCCCTTCCTCTACTAAAAATAGAAAATCTAGCTGGACATTGTGGTATGTGCCTCTAGTCCCGGCTACTTGGTAGACTGAGGCAGGAGAATGGCTTGAGTCCAAGAGTTTGAGGTTGCTCCTTCCTTCCTTCCTTCCTTCCTTCCCTCCCTCCCTTCCTCCCTCCCTCCTTCCTTCCTTCCTTCCTTCCTTCCTTTTTTTTCTTCTTTCTTTATTTTTTTCCTTTAAAGGAAGGAGGGAGCCACGGAGGCAAGGTGCCTACATTGCTGAAATCATAAAATATATCATAAAAGCCCTGGTTGCTGATGGGAGAAAATAATTATTCATCTGCAAGCTCTCAGTTTCTCCTCATAAATCATATCATAATAACTGAATCTAAGAAAATAGCAGCATCCTTTTTTCTGTAAATTCATCTTCATGGTTTAATCAAGAAAATCAAGAAAGCTCTTCATACTATTCTGGATTATTTTTTTTTTTGGGGGGGGGAGAAACTAAGAAATTTTCTGTTTCTATTTGTGAATTCACCATTCCATTTAATAAATAAGAAAAACAGGTAATAAAAATAGCAACAGAAGTAACAATTTATATGAATGTTCCAATACATAACTTGCTCATTTTGTTTAGGAAAAAAAAAAAAACTATTTTTTCTGTTTAAACTTGCATGGGTTTATCAATAACAATAAAAGTAACTTTTATTGTTAAAATAAAAACAGTTTTGATCACTTGTTGCATATTACTAAATGTAACGCAGAAATAATGATGGCTGCCCACCGTTTACTACACGTTTACCCTTCCAGAAATTTTCACACACAGCATCATCAGGAGTGTGGAATTTTATGAAACAGTACTTCTATATTTGTGCCATCTATACAATGGTCAATAACCACATATGCTGTGTAATTTAAATCTAAATTAATGAAAATCGAATGAGATTAGCAATTCAGTTCTCAATCACACCAACCACATTTCAAGTCTTCAAATAGTCACATACAGAAAGCAACTGCCAAATGGGAAAGAGAACATAGAGAAAATCTCCGTCATCACAGCCAGTCCAGTGACACTAGTATCAGAGGTTGGCACACCCTTCTGTAGAAAGCCACGTAGTAAATATGTCAGGTTTTGTGGGCCACAGTGTCTTTGTTACAACTCCTCAATGCTGCCATTGTAACTTAAAAGCAATCATGGTCAACACAAATGCAACTGTATGTGCTTGCAAAAATTGGTGGTGGTCTACATCTAGACAGTTTAGAGTTTCTCAGTTTTGACTCTAGATCATCTGATTAGGGCACCTAGCACTGTATTGGACACACCGTCAACATTCCAATAAGCAGTAATATTTTTATTATGAATGTTAGAAAATAAGAAAATAACTATAAAATCAGAAATAACCTAAAAGCCCAACAGGTTTTGTAAATACAATTCGGTGTGTTTCCAAAACAAAATATTTGTGATTACTTAGACATACTGCTAAAACAATAAATAAATAAACTGAGACATATTTAACTAGCATGGAAGATGTTCTTTATCCTTCTTGATATATGAACAATGGTGTGTTGTTTTTGGGTCCTGTTTAAAGGACAGAAAACACGTGTATTAATAGTCATACATCTTGGTATAGGGACGTATGTATGTTTTAATTTTGTTTTACTGGCTTCTCTGTGTTTTTAATTTTTTTCTATATATAGTCCATTTTATTTTTATACTCAGAAGAAAGTACTAACAAAATACAAGTTTTGGCTTTTCTGCGACTCATTCCGAATGGCGGTGAAGCAAACGTGCAGAATGAGTTCGGTTCTCCCTCAAGCATAGCACTGCCTGATCGTATTTAGTCTGTTTCTACACACATATTCTATAAACACCGTTGGTAGGAGACAAAATAATAATAGTGTGAAGGTGGCCGACCATGTAAATCTCAAATAATTTAGGGGATACGGTTTAATGGACTACTGGTTTGTTTATGACTTCAAGATAATCATTTGGAACTTAGGGAAAATGTTGTACGAAAAGTTCCCTCTCTCTCTCTTTATTAACATTGTCTTTTTCTTCTCGTAAACAGAGCAAAATTTTAAATATCTTCCCTATATAAAACATGTTGCACCTTCATCAGCAATTGATGTGCATATATTATACATAGGTTTATGCTGTAAAAAAATCAATGGAACAAACAAACTCCATGTTTTCTGGTATTTATTACTTGAGAAAATGCTTATAACAAGCCTTTAGGTATTAAATGGAGTCATAGACAATTTGGATTGGGCTTTAATACAGACAAAACATACAGATATCAAATTGGATTTTTTTAAAAATTTACCTTATAGAGTTTTACTTATAAAAACAAATACTCACATATTATGTATGTATACATGCACATACACACATAGACTAAAGATAAACAGAAAAATTTTGAGTGTGTATTAAGTAAATGTGCAGTAGTGAATTTGAAATGATACTTTAGAGATAAATAATTCTGCAAAAATATCTAGTACACCAGAAATTACAACATAATCAAAAGTTCTGGCGATATGTTGATTAGAAATCAAAGGTAACCTTTTATTTTCTCCTGTTTTTAGAACCATGGCATGTCAAGGGAATTTTATAATGATTTAAAAATTTCTTCTATTGACAGTATTCTATTTTGTTCATTTTGGTACCCTCATTCCTTGGGCCGGAATTGGTATTAAACTGATCACAAAGGCAAGTATTTAAAGAAGCTAAACATCAATATTTTTATATTCAAAATTCTGTTCAAGTCTAGGTGATTGTGTAATTTCTACATGAAAAATTCGGTTAGAGTGGATAAGAAAGGGAAACCTGTTTCCCTTTTCAGTTAAGAAAACTTCATTTGGGTAACGGTATGATTTTCCATCTGAGGTGGTTATTCAGACATTAGCCAAGGAGTCTTATAGGAAAAGGCGAGATGTTAAGTTTTACCTCAAGATACATTTACAAGTCCTTACAAGTCCTGTTTGGCAGCACTTTCTCTGAGAACAAGCTATGCTATATATTTCAGAGAAATTGAAACCATATGTTGACACCTAAAAAATTTTGAGAAATACCACTGGAGTTTGCAAGAAAACATATAAATATAATCAAATCGTTGTAGAATACGCCTACTCGGACTAGCTATAATAGTTTGCTTGTTTTTTTTGAGAAGCTGTATTAGTGATGTCTTAATGCTATTAGATGTAATACACAGTGATCTAGTTGAAACTGACTGATTGAATTAATATTAAACTCTTCATCTTATATTTCCAAATTGAAATGAAAAGATTTAATAGCACCCGCTTCAATTTTAGTAATAATTATGCTTCCCTTCTGATACTTGGCATATAAGCATTCCTGTCAAAAGACTGGGGTCTTGGAACAAGATTTAGGTCAAAATGAAGCCTCAGTAAGAAAACAGTTTGGGGCATATTTAGGTTGGCAACTATTTGATGAACTTCTCTAGCTCTTTGGCCTATCACGTTTATCCACAAATACTGAAAAACAACCCTCCCAATCACTGAATTAAATCTTAAAGATGGATTGAGGTCTGACACAAGTTCCCCATCATAATCCAATATTAGCTTACGCAGAGGCATGAGGAAATTCTCCTGTAGCCCCAGAAACCTACCTGCTTACATATATGTAGGGCAGAAAACATTATAGAATATTCCTTGCTTGAATAAAACCCTTGATGGCACCATTGCCAGGTCAGACATTAGAGTTTTGTCCATGTGGAAAACTCAAAAGAGAAACATACTTATAATCTTTTCTGCTTTGCTTTGAACTGGAAATTCTCTGACAGGGGCCCCAGAAAGGAAATGTTATCAGCTGCTGTGTTATCAGCCCTGCTACCAGCTGGCTGTCACCATATCTGTCTGGGACGGTCTTTCTTTGTCTTCCCCATTCAGTCTCGTGATCGTCTCTCTTGTAGCCAGCACCATCACAGCTGAATACTCTCAGTCACAGGTCTTCTTAATGCATCTTTTTTGTTCCTGTTAATTTAATGGATCATTTCAAACTGAATAAAGTAAGGCAGTTTTGCTAACGTGCTTTTTAAAGGTTTCTCTTGCACATTCTCTTTAAATTTGATTTTAGGAACAAACTATTTCTACTTTCAAATCTTGGCCACCTTGCTAATTTTCTGATTGTTGAAATGCCCTTTGAATTGTCTAGGTTCTACTGTTTGCTTTGGTTAGTTAGCTTGTTGTTTTTTATGTGGTGGTGGTGGTGGTGACACAGGAAAGGTGACTCCCAGTGCTGGGAGCCACTTCAGATCCGAGTGGCTCCTTGGCTTCGGTGCAAGAATGTATCTTAAAGAGCTAGATGCCGCACAAAGGTACAAAGGTGCTCAAATTTCTATCCTAAAGGTAGAGTTATGGTCTTTCTAGAACTAGAAAGACTCTTGATTCTTACAATAAATGCTTCTCTCCTGCTCTGTGGATGTAGACTCCAAATGTTCCTCTGTCACAGACCATTGCAAAATTTCAATCCATCTACTGTGTTCTTGGAGTTTTGGTATTGCATCTATCTTTATAAATGTGAATGGAACCATTTAATGTAGATGTGGCTCTATTCCTCCTCCTGATCTCCCCATTTTATAATATTGTAAGAATGTTGTAATTACTGCCTTACAGTAACTCTGGGCCCCTAGAACCCAACAGTCTCTCTTGACCTGTGTCTGATCTTGTTTGGCTTACTATCATCTTCATTAATGAATTGTTTAGCTTCTGTCAACATTGGGATAAACCCAGCTTCCACAGCTGCCATTCTAATTTGGCCCCTGTCTCTGATTTCTCTATCAGGCTCTATGCATATGGGCTCGCTCTAAGAATCAGAGGCCAACTCCCAAATTTTGGAGCTGTCTCCTGGGTTAATTCCTTTATAACAAATAAATCTCTCAGATAATTACAACCCCCAAATTCCTGAAGTATCCTAGGACCAATAATTAAGGAGGCAGTTAACCAGAAACCTTTACCTAACCACCCCCAACTTGGGCTTCTCCAAGGTGATATTTTTATAGGATTGTGGTATTATAATTCTGAAACCCAAATAACTTTAACCTTATTTGAGAAGTAGATAAAATTTCTAGTAAATATCAAAATTTTTGTTATTTCAAGATTCAGTGCATTTATCTTGAACTCTGGTTTGCTTTGTTGACTTCCAAACATGGGATCTCACATTATTGATACTTGATTATAAACAGCAACAATAAAAACAATAAATTCTCTCTATGTATCTAAGGTAAAGTTGTGTATTTCATGTTTTAAAACACAGCAAGATCATCTTTTATTTACCCAATAATTATTAGTTAAATTATTTACCCTACCTCTTGTTTAAATTATTAGTCAAATAGGGTCAGTACTGGATTGCTTTTAAAAGAATTCTCCCTAGAGTAATGTAGACATGGGTTTGATGTTAAGATCCTGCCCTTTGACAAGTTGAAGTTCAATAGGTAGGTGCCAATTTCCTAATGCTCATTTTTCTAATCCGCAAAATGATGATAGTAATACTCGTAATAATCAGCACCCCAGAGAGTTGTTGTGGGTCTAAAATGAGAAAATATATGCAACACATGTGTTATGTATGTATTGAATGTATATATGTTATCATTAATAAATTCACCATATTTTATTTGGTATTACTATATCCTTTTTGTTCAAAAAAAAGTTGAAATCAATAACCACAAAAATAACCAACCATCCACATCTGTTGCACCCAAATAATTCAATTTGGATAGTAAGGGGGGAAAACAAAACAAACAAAAACAAAACAAACAAAAAAAAAAATTGACTTGGATAACCTAGCAAAAATCTTGCTATTAAGTAACTTTATGTGTACAGTTCTATTTCTATAAATAAATATATCTCTAGTATACATTTTATAAATCTATAGACATATGTAGATCGATCTATCTGTCTATCTACATATCATCCATATATGTGCATCTTCTTCTTTGGGGGAAAAAAAATGCCATTTATTCATTGTCACTCCAACTTACTCCTGGGTTAAAGTCCTAAACCAAACTCCTGACTCTAAAACCACGAAGGAAAGTTACACAGCTGAGTGTTGAGGTTGCCGAGACTAGACCATCATTTTCCATTTCAAATGAAGAAATGAAAGGGTGGGCCACAAAAACATGTATTCCTTAAGGCTTGATGCTTTTGGGTCTCTGTGCTATTTTTGCTCCCCCTGCCAGCTGATAAAACTATTTGAAGTCTTGGTGCTTTCAATTCCAGTGTCCTAGATCAGCCTTTTGCCTACCTTTCCCCTCAGAAGGTTAAATAATCAGGGTCAGTCAATACTTGAACTTGGTAGTGAAGATTCTCTAGACTTTGTAAGCTCTAGGCCCTGTTATCAAATGATTCGTTGACTGAGGGGAAGTTATCTCTATTCAATAAAGTGACCAACCGTGCAGCTCCTTTGAAGAAGCTCATAAAGCAGCATGTTTAATTTGTCTGGGAAATAGAGACTAAATGTGGGGCAGGTCCATGTTGGAAAATGTGGCTCTGTGATGCAGTGTTCCCACCAAATATCTTGGAAAACGGGCAGTATTAACATAGCTCCTGGAGGAAGGCCAGGAAGAAACAGTGGATGCTCTCTTGTGAAAACCCTGAAAACCCATAAACAGTGAGCAGACTGAGTCTGAAAATGGACCATTTCATGTTCCCTAATGGAAGGATAGCTTATTTGTTCATGGATTTATAGCAACAATGTGATGTCATCAAGTGATTTATGGCCGGGAGCATACAAGTGTCAATATACAGCGGTTGGTGGAAACATCCTATTTTCACCAAAAAACGGGTCCACACAGGAGGTTGTCTTTGCCCTAGACTGGGGCGGATGTCAGAAAACCCCAGTTGTTAGTGTTACTGGAAAAGGGACGAGGGAGGTGAGGAATTACGGGAGCCATCCATCTTACGGAGGGATTTGAGGAATATAAAATTAGTCTATTTACAATGTCAGAATGACAATTACAAACCAGATCATCTCTCTGATTCCTGACTCATCCAGTGAGTAACGATCGAAGCTTTACAGGAAGGGAGGAGTGACAGCTACAAAATCTACACACACGTGCAGCAAATATTCCTTTTAAATGGGGAAGGATATAGATGGTAAGATGAGATTAACACAGAAGCATGGGATTGTTTTCTTTTTCAATTTACACACAGTCAACGTTCCCTCTTTTTGGTAGATAGTTCTGAAAGCTTGACAAAAACAAAAACAATTTAACTGTAATCACAAACAATAAACACAGCCCTTCTATGATCTCAAAAAATTCCCTGCTCCCCATCCTTTCATAGTTAACCCCTCTCCTTACCCTCAGCCTGCTGAAACCACTGGTCATTTCTCCTTTCCCTTCATCTCACCTTTGGCCAGAATCCATTTACATGTAATCACAGAGTGTATAGTGCAGCCTTTTGCTACACATGCCAGTCATATTGAAGATTCATTCATGCCTGAATCAACAGGTTGCTTTTTCATTACTGAGTAATATTCCATCACGGAGATTCACCAATCTATTTTATTCAAAAGTTGCAAGACATTTGAGTTGGTTCCAGATTGTGGTGATTAGGAATAAATCTGCTCAACACCGTTCATATCCAAGTATGGGTCTGATCATACATTTTAGTTCCTATTGAACAAATACATAGGAGCAAAATTGCTTATTAATATGGTAAGTACATGATGAGGTTTATAAGAAACTGCCAAATTATTTTTCAAACTAGCCGTATCCTTCTGCAACCCCATCAGCAGTGCCTGAATCCCCATTACCGCACATCCCCATTACACGTGGCATTGTAGGTGTTTATGTTTGCTTATTTTTCCTGTTTGCTTTTCTAATATGTACGTAATAGTATTTCAGTGTGGTTAGTATGCACTTCCTGAGGACTAATTATGTTGAATAACTTTTCAAGGACTTATTTGCTACTCATATCTCTTCTCTGAAGTGTCTGTTTAAAGCTTTGCCTACTATTCGAATGGGTGGTTTGAAATTTTATTGTTGAGTCTGTATATATTCTTCATTACTTCTTTGTCCCTGTTCTAGACCCAAGCACTTGAAGGAGTTATGATCTAAAAATATTTGCTATCAGCCATTGGCTTGCTTTTTAAATTTACTTTCAGTATTACTCAACCAGTACACAGGGCAAATGTTGATGATGCCTCCATGTTACCATTTTTTTCTAATTAATAATGTTAAATTAATATAAATAAGCATTAATTTAATTAACAACACCGAACTCACATAAATTGATCATTAATCTAATCAAGAATGCCAAACTGACATAGATCGATCTTTAATCTAATTAACGATCCCAAACTTTTATGGATTGATCATTAATCTAATTGATGACATCAAACAGATGTGGATTAATTATTAATTTAATTAATGATATCAAATCAATATAGATTAATTATTAAATTTTAATTGAATGAATATATAACTGAATCTACACATCATTTGGGGGAGAATTTATATTTTTAACAATAGTGAGTTGTCTTATCAAAGAATATGGTATATATCTTCATTTTTTTAGGTCACTGACTACTTTTATTGCTTATAGCTTTCAGCATATAAATCCCATACATATTTTGTTAGATGTATATTACCTATGTCTTTCGCTTTTTAAAAATTACTATTGTGAGATGTATCATTTTTAAAATTTCAATGTGGATGTTCTCCACTAGTGTGTACAAGTATTATTAAGTTTCGCATGTTGACTATGGCTGTTTGGTGAGGCTATGACTGCTGATCAGTTTGATAAGATTTTTGTGGAAGTTTTGGGATTCTTTCTGCAGATGGTGATATTAGTTGTGAATAGTTTTATTTCTTTTCTTTCAATTGATATTTACTTTGATTTCATTTTCTTGTGTTAGTTCATTGGCTAGGACTTCCAACACAATGATTGAGAGGAGTAGAAAGGGGACACGGGAATACGCTGTCTCCAAACTTAGGGGGAAACACCCAGAATTTCGTAGTCAAGTACAGCATCAGCTTATTTCTGTTCTTCTTGTGGATATCTTTCATCATGTTCAGGAAGTCTTCAAATGTTTTTCATCTGCTAAGAGGTTTAATCACAAGTAGATCTTCAGCCTTGTCAAACACTACATCTATTTTTCTTATCTATTGGGATGAGAAGGATTTTTTCCCCTTTTATTCTGCTAATGTGGTGAATTACATTGTTCACTTTTTGAATGTCTCACCAGCCTTGCATTTCTGAGATACATCTTACATGTTAGGTTATATTATGTGTTTTAAATATGCTGAATTTGATGGGTTCATGACAGATGTTGGTTTATGGTCTTTTTGCCTTTTAATGTTTCTGCCTGATTTAGGGAATTGGCCTCATGAAATGAATTGGAAAGTAACCCCCCATCCCATTTGCTAGAAGATATTATGTAGTATTTGAGTTATTTCTTAATTATGCATTTGGTAGAATTCGTTAGTGAAAACATTTGGGCTTAGAATTTTTTTCTTTTTTTTTTTTTAATTAGGAATTTAAGTAGTTTGTAGTAAACTCTTATTATCCTCTTAAGTAATCTTCTTTAGATTCAGATCTATAGTGAAATCTTTTATTCTCAGTTTTTAAATTCACGTCTCTTCTTTTTTTACTTCCTTATCATGTGGGCTAGAGTTTTATTGATCTTTTAAAAAATTTTGCTGTCTATTTTATTGACTGTCTCCATTTTTAATGAAAAGAAAATTTTCTCTCTTTTTTATTCTTTTCTTCCTACTGACAGTTTTAGTTTGGGTTTGCTCTTTTCTTTCTTGATTTCTGTGAACTTAGATTCTTTACTTCAAATTGTCTTCCTTTCTAACACTAAGAAAATTATTATATTCTAGGTAACTTTGAAAAAAACATCTAGTTTTTACTTCATAGAGAAGCCACATTTACAGGATGTGTTATAGGACAGGTGTCTCATCAGGAGGAGGAGAAATGGGAAAACTCATATTCCAGAAGTTAAGGGCAAGGGCACCAATCCAAATGGGAGTCATATGTTTCAACACTGCAGCAACCTGGTGATTACCTGGAATTTTTTAGCTCACACCAAGGCAGAAGATACGATTTTGAACACACTAGGCAGAGTTGATTCTGCAACTCCCACATAAGCCAATGGTAAGGGAAAAAAATGAATTCCTAGGAAATAGAAACAGGAAAACCCTATCCACCAACACCAATTGGGACAGGAAACTTGCTGTCTGGTCCTGAGTAGGGAAAAAATTATCCCACAAGAAATTCAAATTATATCTGTGATGAATTAAAGATGTTTTCCCTAGAAAACAAAGTCTATTAGTAAAAATAATTTGCTCAACTTGTGTCATTACAGAACTATAAATTAAAACAACAAGGAAATACCATGGATTAGATAAAATCCTGAAAACTAACAGTACCAAATGCCAATACTAATGCCCAGGAATAGAAATTCTCACTAGTTACTGATAGAAATGCGTAATGGCACAGCTATGGAAGAAGTCTGATGGGTTTTTACAAAATTAAACTTGTTCTTAGAAAGTGATTCAGCAATTACACTCTTTGGTACTTACATATGAGATGAAAACTTAATGTCCACACACAAAAACCTCACAAATTGATAAAGCACAAATACAGTTAGCAAGGGGGAGGGGTAAGAGAGAGGGGAAAGGGGAGGGGAAGGAGTAAGGGCGATCGGTGGGAGGTGGGAGGGCATTGGGTGGGATCTCACCTAAAGTCCACAATGCAAGGGTACATTTCAAAATAACTAAGAGTAAATTTTAAATGCTTTACCACACACACACACACACACAAAAATAAAATAAATGAGGTTATAGCTATGTTAATCAGTTTGATTTAAGCATTCCACACTGTATATCAAATCATCACATTGTACCCCATTAATGTATATAATTACGATTTTAATTAAAAATTCATTAGACAAAAACCTAACAAAAATTTTCACATAGATATGCATAGCAGTTTTATTTATTATTACCCCTAACTGGAAACAACCCAGATACTCTTGATAGGTGAATGGATAAACAAAGTGAGATACTACGGGATATTATTCAATAATAAAAACAAGCTATCCATCTCTCAAACACATGAAAGAGCCTTAATTGCACATTGCTAAGTGAAAAATGTCACTTTGAAAAGGTTTCATAACATACAAATCCAACCTCAGATACTCCGTGAGTTATGATAGAGTTATACCCTAATGTATAAGAACAATTATATTCTAGGTAATTTTGAAAAAAAAAAAAATGTAGTTTTTAGAGCATAGATTTATCTTCTAATCAGGGTCTTAATTGTCCTTGATTATCAGCTAATCAAGAAAGGGTCTTAATTGACCAAACCCTTGTTACAGTTTGGTCACTGTAAGTTGAAAATATGGTTACCAAAAAAGCATTTAGTATTCCCAACCTAGCAACACATCATAGCTTAGCCTAGCCTAATTTAAACATGCACAGAATACTTACATCACTCTCAATTTGGACAAAACTATCTAATAGAAAGCCTATTTTATAATAAAGTGTTGAGAATCTCACGTACTTTATTGAATCCAGGAGACATTGTAGAGTTGTGGCTGTTTACCTTCATGAGCAAGTGGCCCCTGGGAACTGAGGTTCTGGGCTGCAGCCCATCATCCCACAAGGGTATCCTACCACGTATTGCTAGCCCAGGAAATGCACAGCATTTGGAATTTGAAGCACGGTTTCTCTTAAATGGGCATCACTTTTGTATCACTGTAAAGTAAAAAAATTGTTAAGTGCAACCATAGTTAAGTCAGGGACTGTCTGTGCTTTGGAGAAGGCAAAAATTACAGAGACAGTAAAAAAACAAACAAACAAACAAACAAACAAAAAACAGATTTCAAAGGAGTTTGGGTAGTTTAATGAACTACCAAAGAATAGGTGCAATCATTCAGTATGAAAATGTAATGGAGGATCATGATCATTGTGCATTTGTCAAAGCCCATAAAACTGTATAAAACCAATATCTAACCTTAATATAAACTGTAGACTACAGTAAATAATAATGTCCCAATATTGGTTCATTAAGTATAGCAAATATGCCACACAAGTGAAATATTTTTAAAAATCAAGAAACCATGTGCTGGGGGTAAAGGGTGAAGTGGGTGTGGGATAGATACGTGAAACTTCATGCACAATCTGCTCCATTTTTCTGTAAAGCTAAAACTGTACTAAAAATAAAGCCTATTAATTATTATAAAAACTTAACAGGCAATTAGGAATAAAAACAAGATGAGCACGTTCTAAAAAATAGGGGAGGGAAATGGGCTTACTCAAATGAAAGTCAAAAGAGAAAAGGAAGAAGAGAAGCAGAATGAGAATTATGATCAACAGAAAATGCATAACGTGACAGTTTAAATATCAGAGTATCAGCCAACACGTTACCTGAAAACAAAATAGTGTCGATAATTTGATATATATAATAATATAACCTCAAATGTGTAAGGCGGTTATTGACAGTAAACCAGGGAAATTTTTGATTTACAATTACGGAAGTTCTTCTCTAACAGTGAAATAAATCAGATAAAAAGTACATAACACAGAGTTCAAGGTTGTAGCTGATTCAATTGCTTGCAGAACAAAACACAACACAACGTATTTATAAAACAAATTATTTGCAAGAACAAATGACACATTTATAAAACCTGGCCATATACTGTGTTATAAATGTCAATATGTCAGTCTTATTCAGCCCAGTTTTCAATTAAAAATTCTCTACACTAGACAATGACTGCTTTAAAACTGATTTTAGAAATTAGATGATATGTTTCTAAATAATGTATGATTCAAACAAGAAAGTTTTAATAGGAAGAATGGAATTTCATTTATTAGTTCAGTAATCAATAGACACATATTAGTGTACTTATAGTATGGAAAAACATCAGGTATGAAATTAATGAGGTAACTAGTCAGATTTATTTATTAGACTTTGCAGGTCAAGGTGTGCATTAAAAAAATATAGTTGAGAATATTATACAGGTACCTATACAACAAAATCCAAATTTCCAAAAGTTTTGGGTTAGTTACCTTCAAAATAGAATCATAAAATTAAATGCCTTTTTTGTTGTCTGTTTGGTTTTTGTTTGATTGTTTGTAATACAGGTCTACTGATGAGAAAAATAGGATTCCCTTGGGGGATATACAATTTCATTTAAAATTGGCATTCAGACTTACTGTTCCCTACTATTAAATTTTTATTGACAATGTTCAGATATTAAAAAAACTTCCTTGGATTAAAGGCTGCACAAGAACTGGTGAGGGGCCAGATTTGGGCCCATGGGCCATAGTGTGCCAGCCTCTCAACCTGATCAATATACATCGGCGTGTTACTGAGTGTAAATATATCTTGTCAAAGCAAGCATACATACATATTTAGGGCAATTATTTTAAAAATCAAAATATGGCTATTATTTTTGAAGGTAGGTGTACACTAAAACATAATAACATGAACAGGAAAGATACGTACCAACATCAAGACAGGGTTGAATGACATGTCTTAGCCTGAACTGAGATCCAGCTTTGATATTCTAGAGAGAAATACACCCCAAATACTGCCTGCTGGATAGAACAACTGCGATTGGCCCCAAAAAATCTGAATTGGATATATCCCCAAACAAATGAACGGTTTAGCTGTTCTCTACTTTTTTACAGCTTCCTGCCAAATGATTCTCCTTCTCCATGGAATTTATCTTAGTAAATACCACCATCACCTTCAAAGGTTCTATAATCTGTCCTTTCCTCTCCAAATATTACTGTTATTTCCCAGATATGGCCCCTCTTCATCACCTCTCTCCTCTGCCTTCTCTCCACTATTACTAATACGACTCACCATTTGTCTCCATGAGAAAAACTTTTAAAAACCCAAAGATGAAGGAGTCACGCTATTTCTCCAACTGTCTGATACCTGTCCCAGATAAGGGTCCTATCCCAGATAAGGGTCTCTCAGCTCCTTAAACTCAGCCCCTGGCCCTTCTGCCTTCTGTGCTATCTCTCTCTCGTCTTTCAGCCCTCTGCATGACAGAGCGTACCAGCACCCAGTCAGATGTCACATCTACACTCTGCCCGGGTTGATCTGACCTGTGCTTTCCATGTGAGTGCTGATGTCTTACACAGCTACATCCCAAACCTGGTCCTTTCTACTGGAATCTAGGTTATTCTAGACAACACTGGCTCAGCACCGCCATATCTATCAGGCGTCTCATATTTAACAGCTCCAGACTAAGCTCCATCTTCCTGGCTCCTTATTTATTGCCACATCTGTAAATGGCAACTCTAACCGTCCCATTGTCCAGTCTAAGAGCCATGCAGACGTCTTTGATTTCTTTCTTACTTCTTAACCACATCCTGTCCATCAATAAATCTTTGTGACTCTACCTTGAAAACATCTTATTTCTGAAGTCTGAGCAATCTCTGCACCACCACCGCCTTCAGTCTGGTCCGGGTCCCCATCACCTCTCACCTCTATTACTGCAGTTACAGAGTCATCTCCCTTTATAAGGTCAGTCGGATCACACTTCATTGCTTAAAATTCTCTAACTTCCATCAGTGGCTGATGGGTTTGTACATGACCTTACCCTCCTCTTCTTTGTCTCTGATTGTCCCTGGATGGCTCGCCTCCAGCCATGGCCTTCTTGAACAAAGCAAGAAAATTCGTTCCTTCTCTTCCCTCTCCGCCTGGCATGCTTTTTTCCAGGCTACCTGCAGGCATAGTTCCTCACTTCCTTCAGATCTCTGCTCTCTGAGCCTCGGCTAATAACATGCACTTTCTCAGCCATAGCCTTTCCTTCTCTCTTGACTCTGCCCATCATTACCACTTAACAAATGTATGCACATGTGCATATGTTTAATTCTAAACTATTTGCTTCCTGTTTATCTGGCATTATTGGAATATAACCTCCATTATCTAGGGGCTAATATATTGTTCACTACTATGTCCTCGAAACCTGCAATGACACAGCCACTCACAGAAGGAGTTTGACAGATTATTTTCTTTTGTACAGATGAATCAAGAGCAAATGAATAGATTAGTTCTGATTAGCTTCTAATGGGTTTTGATTTGTAATGTGTCTGTGATGGTTAGTTGTGTATGTATCAACTTGGCTAGGATATGGTGTCCAGATGTCCAATCAAACACCCATGTAGACGTAGCTGGATGGGCACTTTTTCTTTTTCTAAGATGTGTAACATTTAGATCAGTAGACTCTGAGTAAAATTGGCTACCCTGCATAGGGTAGTGAGTGAGTTTCAAATGTGACTGAGTTTCATTTAGTCAGTGGAAAGCTTTAAGAAATAAGCTTGAAACCCCCAGGGAGGAAGGAATTCTGCCTCAAGACTCTTTAGACTTCAGTCTGCACCACTGACTTTTCTCTGGGTATCCAGACTACCCCTGTGAATGTCAGATTTGCCAGAGTCCACAGTCATGTGAGCCAACTAGCCAATTTCTTATAATAAATCCCTCTCTCTGCATATAGTTGACAACTTCCCTACATTAACCACCTCCTTAAGTTGACCTAGACAGGACATGCACCATGTGTACATATCAGTACAGTATAGGTCTAGCTCTTTACGTTGACTACCTCTTTTGACCACCTACTGTGTGTGTGTGTGTATGTGTACACATCTATAGAAATGTATTTCTTTTTCTCTGATGGCTGTTTCTTTGGGTAACTCTAATTAATACTATGACTAATGAAAACCTTGTGCTCAGAATGGTGGCATTTTTAGCTCTATCATTTCTCTTTTTCTGACTCACATCTTCCTTAGTAAATGTAATAATAGTAGAGATGAGGGCAACTGACCATAGAGTTGTTGACCTCACAGTACTTGGACAGCAAGTTAATAGAAAATGAAATCACAAAAATAATTTACACAGGCAAGACACTAGGGAGTGGATGGTGGTGGTGGTGGCGACTTCTGCTCGAACAAAAGGGAGACAGAGCTGGTTAAGGAGCAACCAGACTGACCCTCAGAATAAGTGGCTGGGGAACCTTTAAAGGTCAGAGGGAGAAAGTTTGATGCCAGCACTGAAATCATAGCACGTAGGTGGGGTTTTGTTGGCAGCTGCCCATCTGGCAGCCATGCTTCTTTAAACATAGCATGTCTCATTAGTATGTTAAATCTCTACCCTTGGGCATAATTTTTAGCATTAAAATGAGGCAAAGGCCTATGAGAGGTCAACTTTGGGGTTCATCTCGGCAGTAATTAATTTGTGCGGGCTTTGACTAGGGCCAGCAGATGCTGCTCCGATGGCTACCACATCCCATTAAAGAAAGCAGAATAGCTTTCTAATCATTGTCAAAGCTTCTGTTCCATGTTATAAACATACTTGAGCTTAGATTTAAGGCCCAGGCAGATACACAAAGTCCATCTCTATACGATCTGGTACTATGTATGTACCAGGCATCGTCCTAAGAGGTCTACATATGCTAACCCATCCAATCCAACAGAATCCATGTGAAATATGCCTTTATCCTACTTTAGAGAAGAGGAAACAGAGGCCCAGAGAAGTGGGCTGTCCAAGTCCCACATGCCCTGTGTAGCAAAGGCACGATTCCTCATGAGAGAGTCTATTTCTTGCCTTAGAACACCTTTCAGACCTCACAGGACACGTGACTGAAGTGCATTCATGGCGATCTACATACCATAACCACAAATGACAGGTGACATGGGAAGATTTGTGTTCATCTATAGGTTAAGTATCGGCAAACATTCATTTTCTTTTTTCTTTCTTTTGTCTCTTTCTCTCTTTCTTTTCTTATTTTTTTGTCACCCTGAGTAGAGGACCGTGGTGCCACAGCTCACTGCAACCTCAAACTCTTGGGCTTGAGCAATGCTCTTGCCTCAGCTTCTCAAATAGTCGGGACTATAGGCATGTGCCACTACACCCGGCTAGTTTTCTATTTTTAGTAGAGATGGGGTCTTGTTCTTGCTCAGGCTGGTCTCAAACTCGTGAACTTAAGCAATTCACCAACCTTGGCCTCCCAGAGAGCTAGGATTACAGGCCTGAGCCATCACACCCAGCAAATTTATTTATTTTTAAGTAAAACATAAACATGGATACACATTCTGTTTCTTCCTGGACTCCCATAGATGGAACTGCTTCCCTCTATACTCCACTTGGGAGATCCTTGCTCAACACACACAGTGGTCTTCTTGTCCTCACATTCCACACCCTCTGACCTCCATGCTCCCACACAAACTTTTCCTTCCAACAATCTCCCCTTGCCTCTGAACACTGCATACCAGGTTTGAAAACTAGAACAAAAGGTGAAAATTATAACTGCATATGAGGATTCAGCTCAGCAGACTGATTCTAAACAACTAACTCAATGTGAACCAGTTTCCTGCCATATAGCAACATCACTGTGGCCTTCTCCTGGTTAAATAGTTGTAGAAAATTCTTTTACCTCTCTAGCAGAAATAAATAAATGAGTATAACTTAATTTTCAGACCCCCAGGGAAGGTAGATCACCACACGTTGCAACATCATTTATTTTTCTCTATACTCCTCTTGCAAAAACATACGGCCTTGATAATCATAATTAGATTTTAGTCTGGTAATATCTAATTTTCTTGTAAAGCTTTTTAGAATATTATAGGAAAACAATAGTAAAACTAGATTATTCTTCACCTTGCAAAATATATCTCCCCCAAATAAAACAAAACAAAAGTTAGGTGAAATTATAAACATCGTAATAACTTGCTTTCGAGATCTTTTTAAAGGTTATCTCAAAATAAATATTTTTGGAATTATCAGCATAGTTTTCAATAGTTTCAGCATTGTCTTGAATAGTCTGAATATAATTTAAATAACAAATTAAATGAACTAGACCCTATCTACTCTGGCTTATCACCCCCCCCCCAAGCATTAATAATTGAAATCTATTGTCTGTCTCTGCCACAGAACCAAATAGTGCACAAAAAATATGGACAAGAGAGATGTATGAAAAAAATCAAACATATGGCCAGTGCTCAAACATTAAAATTAAAGCAGTCATATTTTTCTTCTTTACAATCATAACTCTGCTTGACACCTATTACCCTTAACCATTTTTTAAAACTGCATGACTCAAGAGGGTTCACGTTTTTCACACCTTTATCTGCTCCACAGCAGGTGTGAAGAAAAGAAGAGAAGACAAGTGTGTGGCTGAAACTGAACTCAATTTTGAATGTCAATTTTGAGGAGGGAAAAGAGTGTGGAAATGAAGCTTACTCATTAAATTTAAACCACCTTTCTGCTTCCAATTAAAAACACCTTTGACTGTCGATCTCTTCCAAAAGTTACCTGCCATATTACATGGATGTAACCCGCAGTCACAAAGAAAAGCAACACAGAATAAAACATTAAGCCAAGAATAACAGTGATGGAATAGAAATTTTAATGCCTTTTGTAAGAAAAGACCCACAAGATGCTCAAAGGAGGTATCAAAATGTTAATAGGCTTCTCTTTTTCCCCTGACTTCATGGAATCAGCAAAAGTATGTATATATGAGCATGACTGAAACAAGATTGTACATTGGGCCTTTGTAGTTAAAGAAATAAATGTCTTCCTTTAATTATCCCATATATTTAATTGAAGTTACAAAGACATTAAACGGGAAGAAATATCCCCCAAAGCTAACATTACATAAATGATAACCATAATACTAAATTGGAACTAGTTGATTAACGTTTATTTGCACATCTGGAAGTTAAACTCAATAGAAGTCTAGTTGAGAGGACAGGAGAGTTTGGGTAAGCTCACACCTAATGTGTGCAACGCACACATTCTGGGTGAAGGGCACACTTATGACATTGACTTAAAATGTACAAATGCAAATTATGTAACCAAAATATGTGTAGCCCTGTAATACTCTAAAATAAAAAAATTAAAAAAATATGTATTTAAAATTTTGTTTGTGTTTACCAGGGGATAGTTATTGCTGGAAGTTTGTGCCGTGAAAATTCTTACCTCTTGAATTTTACTTAAATATGATGATTTTATTTGGATTTCCTTGTGCAGAAGATCAGAAAACATCTTACTAACTTTTGTATGTCCAGGAGTTGTAGTCTATATCATTAACTTTGCCGGCTGGGCACTATGGCTCACACCTGCAATCCTAGCAGTCTGGGAGGCTAAGGCCAGTGGATTGCTTGAGCTCAGGAGTTCAAGACCTGAGCAAGAGTGAGACCCTGTTTCTAAAAAATAGCCAGGTGTTGTGGAAGGCACCTGTAGTCCCAGCTACTTGAGAGGCTGAGGCAAGAGACTCCCTTGAGTCCAAGCAAGAGTTTGAGGTTGCTGTGAGCTATGACACCATAGCACTCAACCTCAGGGTGGCTGAGTGAGACTCTGTTCCCTTCCAAATAAAAAATAAACAATAAATAAATAAATAACCTTACCACAGTGTGTGCACTTCTGTTATCAAGAAGCTTTAGGGCACACTATGCTTGATGAAGAGACTGCTCTATACGGTACCATATGAACAGGTACGGAATTAATATGGCCGTGTATCTATGAACTTTTGAATATTTCTAAATATCATCCTCATAAAGATTGGAAATGATTACATTATTTAAAATTCTGATCTGTTGACACAATCAACAGTTTAAATAATTTACATGTCAACTATGCATTTTAATTCTTTGTCCCCAGTGTCTAAATGAAATCCATCTCCATGTATGTGCAGGGCTCTGTGAATAACCCATAGGAGAAATACAGTAAAAGAAAGGATTAAGAACATAATTTTAGAGGAAAAAAAAAAAAAGAGGTAATACCACGGTATACTATACTGTATCCACAAGGACACTAGGTTTATTATTGTTATAAATTTTATACATGTTTATGCATGTCATACTTATGTTTGTATGTGTATTTCTATATGTGGTGTGTACATAAAGAAAGCAGTCATTTCTTTTTCAAGCATATAATCCTCCTTGAACTCATGAATATGAACTAATTTACCATTGAAACCTTTCTCTCATCCCATAGTAAAGTGAAAGTGTGACATGGAAGGTTCTGGAAATTTTTCTTTGACAGAAGCCTGAGTGTGACTTATTCAAATTGGGGATGGTAATGTCGACTGAAATTATCCTGTGGCTTACCCTAGTAGTTTTTATCTCTGGAATTTTAAGAGAGAGCTATTACCCCTATCAGCACCAAGAAAAAATAAAAATCATACAAAATTGTCAAATTTTATATTGTCATTTAATTTCAAATAAAGTATCTAAAGTCTTTTAGAAAACCTTATGTAGTTTTCTTATACCACAACAATTTACTAATGTTAAGAAACCTTGAATATATTCTAATACTTTTTGAAAACTGCAAGTAAGGGTGAATAACTAAAGCTTAAAATGATTGATCCTGGTTCGACAGTAGTCACAAAAAACAATGCCTTGGCCTTTGGGTTCTTTTCTATCTTCTACTTCTTTGTCCCAAGAAATAGGTATATTGATAGAAGCCAGCTAGTTGAATGATTCTGGTTTTGTTCACTTCATCTGGGCCAAAGGAAATGCAAAAGATTGTGTGCTGAAAAGTAGCTACTCAGTAATTCAGAAGGTGAATTTTGCTAGTCCCCCACTTGGCTGATACCAAGCTCACTTGATAATAAGACCTCTTTAGAGGAACATAAATGCCACTTTTGCGTCAGCTTGTAACCTGAGGAAAAGTGTGAAAAGGGAGCACAGCCCCTCCCTCAATTTAAACGTTGTAAAGGAGCTTTGGACGGACTCCCTTGGTTTGTGGTTTCTGAATCTAGGATTCCAGACCTTTGAATGTTTCTTTGTGGGTGTTCAGGCAAGAAAATACTTATCTGTAGACTTTCACCCCACCCTGTGGTCCTGGCCAACCAATGGCACTGGGTTAAAAGGACTATTTCAACACACGTACCTTAAGGCAGCACGTTTAGCATCTACCTGAAAAGGGCTTTATTATTTAACTTACATTCTACAAAGAAAAATAATATTTCTTTTCAAACCCAGTAACTCATCTAAATTATTCATGGATTATCACAAAAAAGTAGAAACAAATGGTTCGATACTAAACAGCAAAACTTCACAAATGTGCATTAAAAAATGTCCAAATGAAAAATAATTTGTATTTAATTTTGAATTATTAACATTTTTTTTTGCTTAAGAGGACTGATCAAAATAATAGAATAGAAATTAAAATTGGTACTAAAAATATAGCAAAATAAGATGGTGATAGGAGAAAAATATGATTTGTAGGATACTGCTGTCCACCTTACATTCAAGGTGGGTTGTTAATTTTGAATCTGCCTTTAGAATCTTTCATTCATTCCAAATACTTATATGTTGACCTATGATTATGTTTTTACCCACTGAAGTTTAAATTAGCAGAATGTATGGCAGTTTAATGTTTTAACTTTTCATTTAGAGGGAAGTCTTTTTTTAGACGCAAATTGCACTGTGATTAAGTATTCAGAGTGAATTTATTTAATTCTTTTTTTCTTTTTTTTTTTTTTTTTTTACCTGCCACTTATCTAGTCTTGCTATTGAATACAATTTGATCGCTTCATTGTTTATCATGGGAGCTAGGAATTTCTTCTCTATTGTCCTGGCTTATATCTGGAAGTAAAGAAGGTTACTGTCTATTTTCTGATGAAGACTTTTATGTTCCTAAAATGATTTCCTACTCTAGGGATTTCCCACAGCTCCAAGCCAACATTCACAAAGACATTTGTCTCAGGATAACAAGAATCTATTCTACTCAGTACAGTAGCAACATTTTCATACTATAGTTTAAATCTTTATGAATACAGGCAAAAGTAAATTCAAAATAAGTACTAACACACATCGTACTCAATTTCTGCTCCTTTTCTCTTCCTTCTCTTTCCTCTGTTGCTCCTTGGCCAATTCTATTCTCAGTATCATCTTCCACTGAGACCCCCACTGAGGGGAAGGACCAGAGAGTGAAACTCATTAAGCTATTCTGCTCCCACTAATATCACCCAGGTGGAAAAAAGTGAAGATAAGGAACAAAGTCACATCAGGGGGAAGAGAACCTTTCAGAGCCTATAAAAAAAGGTAGTGTGTCTTTGAATTCTTTCTTAGCGATGTGTCTTGACAACAAAGAAATAGGTTATGCTTAAAATAAGAACACCCGTGTGGTGTGAGACTTTTATTTGGGGATAAATAAAAAGCTTTCCTTACTCATTTGTTTGTTGATAATGGATGGTCCACGGGAGAATGATCTTACTTTGCTATGACTTGAATGTGCCTCCTCCAATATTCAAGTGTTGTCAATGTGTCAAGAGCTTCAAAAGGTGGGACCTTTAAGAGGTGACTAGGGCATGAGGGCTCTTCCCTTGCTCCCTCCCTGGGGCTGCACCATCAAGGCTCCTTTGGGGAAGCAGAGATTGGCCATCATTGAACAACAGAACATGCTGGAACTCTGGTCTTGGACTTTCCTTTTTCTTTTTTTAAATTTTTTGAGACGGAATCTCACTCTGTCACTCAGAGTGACAGGGTGTCACTCACCCTGCTTTGTTTTTATTGCTGAGTGCTATAGCCTCAACCTCAAACTCTTAAGTGAAGTGATCCTCTTGCATCAGCCTCCTGAGTAGCTGAGACTACAAGTGCCTGCCACCATGCCCAGTTAGTTTTTCTGTTTTTTTTTTTTTTTTTTTTTCCTCTCTTTTTTTAGTAGAGATGGGGTCTACCTCTTGTTTGCTCTGGTTGCAAACTCCTGAGCTCAATGGATCCCCCACCTCGGCCTCCCACAGTGTGAGGAATACAGGTGTGAGTCCCCACACCTAGCCTGGTCTTCAACTTTCTAGTTTTCAAAACTATGAGATATAAAGTTCTGTACTTCATAAATTACTCAGCCTGTAATATTTTGTTATAGCAATGCAAACGAGACTGAGACAAACATATTTTTGAATGCCTGTATAGAGTCCCCACACTTAGTATCAAACTTGCACAAGGCTTTCCCTTCCATAACCCTGGCTATTGTCTTACCATAGGTTCTTGACTTCATTCTCTAGGCTTGTTCTTGTCAGTGACAAGTGTTAACGTGCAGAAGTCATTCTTGATATTCTTCCCTCTTCCCCTCCTCACTATACTGAGACTTATTGGTATCTGGGTTCTAATATACTATATTACCTATATCTACGTCTTTGCCAATCCCTCTCTCCTGCCCTAGACGAGGGTGAAGTCCAACTTTAAAATAACCAATGAGGTCACGTGTTCTTTTCTTGCTAATAAATTTGAGTTCTCTGTGGATTCTGGTTATTAGAATAACTAGAGTTTTAACATTGGTTTAAAACCCTAAACTTAATTCTCTGCTGGTCTTCATTAGTCAATCATAATTTGGAAAACAGCTAGGGAGGGTATTGATTGATTGTTGAAACAATTTTCCAGAGTAATTTATGTGATGAGTCATGTTTTATGGAAGCAGTCAGGAATTATAAGACTGCGAGTAGATTGAGAAAATCTCCAAGGAAAAGGAACATGGTAGGAGGAGATAAACAGAGTAGTTACGTATGCCATTCTTAAAAGCATCTGTTCCAAAATATCTTACTGGTAGGATGAAAATTAAATTAGATTTAAAGATGACATATTTTAAAATACAAGCTACTATTCTCTTTTCCAGGTAGGCTTATATTACTTGAGTTCATAGCAAATATAAGTTTTTCTTCTATTTCAAGGGTAATCTAACAAAAAGGATGTCATTCTTCTACTTCCAATGTTCAATTTTGAAATACTGTAAAGAAAATATTAATCTATATGAAAGTTATTTATTTATTTATTTATTGGTGGAAAAGAAAAGAGAAGTTTATTAATTTGCTAGCAAATGAGGGCAGCAGACTAGTATCTCAAAAGACCACCATACTCCCTTGACACAGAAAAACAGGGCTGTTTTTGAAGGGAAGTTTTTGGTGGGTGGAGTTGGGTCTTTGTGACTGGTATCACATGTGCTTGGTTTCTGCTGTCATTCAACTGTATAATTGGTTTGGTTGACCTTATCTCTGGTTATAATGATCTTGTGACTCTTGTCCGGCTAATTCTGTTGATACATCTCTTGCAGTTTAAGATAATAGGAAACAAACAGCAAAGAATATTTTTCCACCCACCTGATTACTAGCCTTGGAAAGAAAGCAGGTTTTAATCCCCAAAAGGGTGGGTTGCGGGGAGTTGCTTAAAGACACAACTTCTAAAACATTTCATTGCCCTTTTCAGATC
>CAUYPK010034239.1:0-12403 GCA_963574355.1 Loris lydekkerianus
TCTACCTAGATACAGCCAATGTGGTACCATGCCACTGGCCCGACCCTGTCACTCACCTCTTCCCCCGCCTTCTTTCCCTGCCCCTTCTCCACAATAAAAAAAAAATAAATAAATAAAAAAAAAAAAAAAAAAAAAAAAAAGAAGAACCCTGGTATTTAACTACCCTCCCTCCACACACTGCCTTCCAGGGAGGATCTGAAAATGTGCTGACTTTCCTGAAAGACCTGGGAGGTAAATGTCTATGGCCAAAAGACACTGGAGGATGCCGAGCCTAGGGTCCCACCAGGGGAGGATAAAATTCTTGTCTGCCTGGCTCCCTGGTGAGATATTAGGATATTAAAAGCCATCATAAACATTTTTTGAATTTTTCTTCTATCTCACTGGTTTATCTGTATTACTTCATTACCATGATCTTTTACCTACACAAAATTTATATGTACTATCTTTTTGGGGTTTTGTTTTTTTATTAAAACACTCATGCTAGGGATGTAAAATCTACCCTCTTAAGACATTTTTAAGTGCACAATGGGTATTAACAATAGGCAAAATATTGTACAGCTCATCTCTACAACATCTTTCTTTTACAACTAAAACTTTATACCCCATTGAAAAGTAACTTCAATCTGTACTTCATCTAGGACCCTGGTGATCATTGTTTTACTGTTCTTATGAGTTTATTTTATATAAGTGGATTCCTGCATTATTTGTCCTTCTGTGAATTTCTCCTTTCATTTATGATGATGTCCTCCAGGTTCATCCATATTGTTGAACATGGCAGTATTCCCTTTTTTAAGGATGAATACTATTCCACTGTGTATATATAAACTTTCTTTACTAGTTCATCTGTCTATAGACATTTATATATTGTTATATATTGTGAGTAATGCTGAAATGAACATGACATTTCAGATGTCTTTGACATACTAATATGTATGCAGATGTGGAATTGTTGCATCATATGGTAGTTCCATTTTTTACCCATTTTTTTTCTATAGATACTGAAACATTTCTATTCCAACCACCAGTGTACAAGGATTCCACATCTTCAACACTCATCTGTGTGTGTTGTGGTTTTTTGTTTTTTTTTTTTGTAATAGCCATCCTAACAGGTGTGAAGTGACATATCACCCCGGTATTTATTTGTATATCCCAGATGACTAGTCATGTTGACTAGCTTTCTATACCTCAGTTGATCATTTCTATGTCATTTTTGAGGAAATGTCTAGTCATGTGATTTGCCCATTTTTTAATTATTAGGTTTTTTATATTGTGCTATTAGATATGAGTTCTTAATATATTTTGTATATTAACTCAAGTGTCTAATCTGTAAATACTTTCTCTTAATCAGAAGACTTCCTTTTCACTCTGCAGATTATTTCTTCTGCTGTGCAGATTTTTAATTTGATGTAGTCCCAATGCTTCTTTATGCTTTTAGTTGCTTTATTTTTGTGTGTCATAATTAAATCTATTGCCTAGACCAATGCCATGAAGCTTTTTCTCTATTCTAGAAGCTTGATTTTTAGGTATTATGTTTAAATCGTCAACAAAATTTTTTGTGTGTATGATGTACAAAGGGGCCCAAGTTCATTATCTTGCACACTATATCCATTTTTTCCAATGCCATTTGAACAGATTATCCTTTCCCCATTGTGTATTCTTAGCACCTTTGTCAAAGATCAATTGAAAGTCTAGGGCAAGTTTATTTCTGAGATCACTATTGTTCCCTTGGTACACATGAATGTTTCATATCCATGTTTGTCTTTTTTGACTTTAGTTGCTTTAAATCCACATGTATCTGAAAATAAGATTGTAACCCCACTTTTCTTCTGGATTCCATTTGCCTGAAAAATTGTCTTCCAACCCTTAACTCTGAACTTCAATTTGTCTTTTGAGACTAAGTATGTTTCCTGCAATCAGCAAATGGATGGCTTGTATTTTTTAATAAAATCAACCAATCTGTGCCTCTTCAGTGGGGATTTCAAGCCATTAACCTTTACTGAGATAACAAGTGTGATAGCATTCTGTTTATCTTATTTTGTGAATGTCCTTTGCTTAGTTTTTTCTTTTGCATCATTGTGAAAGCTAGGTTCTGTCCTTTAATTTCTGGATGATTACTTTGGTGGTACTTTGTGATGGTCAATGTGTAGAAAAGGTTAAAGTATTTTCTATAGAGCTGGTCTTGCGTTGGCAAATTTCCTCAATTTGCATATCAGTGAAAGATTTGATTCCTCCATCAATTTTAAAGCTCAGTAGGATATAGAATTTTGGGCTAGAAGTTGTTCTATTTGAGTAGATTAAAGGTAGATGACCATTATCTTCTGACTTGAAGTTTCTTGAGAGAAGTCTGCAGTCACCCTGATGGATTTGCTCCCATAGGACAATTGGTGCTTACTCCTGACAGCTTGCAAAATCTTTTGTCTTGTTGTCTTGACTTTGGAAGGTTCATCACAATGTGTTGGAGAGGCTGTATTTGAGTTGAGGCAACCTGGGGTCCAATATCCTCTGAAAGGAGTGTGTCAGAATCTTTGATATTTGGAAAATTTTCATTTATAATCTCTAGTATGGCTTCCATTCCTCTGGGGCATTCTTCTTCCCCTTCTGGAATACCTATATAACTCATATGTTTGAACACTTCATAAAGTCCCATAATTCTGTCAGTGAACATTCTGCTTTCTCTTTCCTTTTTTTTGCCTCTTTAAATATCTGAGTTAGCTCAAGAGGTTTATACTCTACATAAGATTCTCTTCTGTGTGATTTAATCTGTTACTGATAATTTCCATTGCATCTTTAAGTTCCATAATTGACTGCTTTAGTTCCTTCAGCTCTGCTATATCCTTTCTATACTCTTCATGTTGTTCATCTCTTATTTGATTCTGTTTTTGGATTTCCTTTTGGTGGTTTTCCACTTTCTCAGCAATTTCCTTCATTGTTCTCATCATCCATATTTTTAATACCCCTTCTGTCATTTCTAACATTTCTTTATACACGGAATACTCTGCAGTAGCTACCTCTTGGTCCCTTAGTGGGGTTGCCCTGAACTGGCATTTCATGTTCCCAGGATTTTTCTGCTGATTCTTCCTCATGAGTGTTTTCTTTTACCTGTTTCCTTGCCCTAATTTTCCTTTCACTTCCTCTTGCTCTTTACGTTACTGTGCCTCTGACCTAAGGTTTTGATGAGTCCCTTTGGTACAGGAGCAGAAGGATGAGAAGATTGAAGATCAAGAGTAGAAATTTATTTTTTAAAAAGGCAAGGAGAGGGGATGAGTAAAAGGGAGTGTTGACAAAAAGGCTCAGAAAGAGGGAGACAGGAGTAATATAGGTGCATAGTAGGATACTTTGACCCAACCTTTAAAAACCCCTAATTTCTGGAGGTGCCAGGTTGGGTAGCTCCCTTGAGGTCAGCTCTTTGCTGGCCTGTTCAGACATAGTACCCCACCTCCACCAAGTAGAGAGGAAAGACAAAAATACTATAAATCAAACAACCAACCCTATGGGATAAAATTGGGGGGGGAACCAAATAATAGGGGCAAAAACACTAGCAAAAATGAATTTCTAATTGTTAAAGCAACAATGGAAAATCATATCTAAACTAGAAAAACGAAGAAAAAAAATCTGGAGGGAAAATATTGAAATTCAAAAAAAAACCCCAAACGGTAAATATATCTTGCTGAATATTGTCCACTCAACAGGTGATCTTCTGGAGTATGAGATGTTCATCATAATGCTGTACGAGATGGAGACTGGAGGCCTCTGTTTTCTCAAACCACACAGGCTTTAGAACCAAAATGTTTCCTCAGCTCACTTAAACACTTTAAACTGTTATCCTTGGCTAAGCAGAAGCTTTTCTGGGAAAGCACTTGTAGCTGGGATCTCTCGTGAAGTGGCTGCCCACTTATCTAGTGCACCCAAACAGGTCTGTCTCTATGTCCCTGAGGGCCAAAGCTGTAATCTACCAAACACTGAGATCTCTACTCTTCCCCAGCATCTCAGTCTCTGCCTTTGGGCTACTCAGTCACTAGGTTTCTCGCCCAAAATCTCCCAGCTGATTCTCATGCTGTGACCCTGAGAGTGGAGCCTGCAGAGGCAGTTCTCCCACAGTGGCCCACAGCTGAACAATATTAGCTCCATTTCGGCTCAAAGACTCAGTCTGGGGCCCTAGATAACACTCAAAGTCATCTGAACTCTTGCCCACGATCTCCCAAGATAGTTCAATTGAGTGCCCAAGTCCAAAAAAACAGCCCACAGGTAAGGCCTTTCCTGTTTACAATCTCACTGCTGTTGTAGTTACAGCTGCAGGTGGCCTCTGACCAAACAAATGCACCCACCACTTGCCAGTTCTACACTGGTTTTATTCTCCTCATGGGGTCCAGACGTCTCTCCCTGTGTCCCCAAAGGGATGTTTCTTGGCATATACCACCAGCCAGAGATGCCTGGAGTCTTCTCTCCCCAGTCTCACCATGCCCAGTTGCAAAGAAGCTGTTACCTGGCTGACATCTTCTGTAGCTTCCTTCAGTTTTGTTCATGTTTCATATTATTACCATACTATTTTAATCATTGTTGCTTTGTAACATATTTTGAAATCAGAAGTGTGATGCTTCACTTTGTTCTTCTCACGATTGCTTTGGCTATTTAGAGTCCTTTGTGTTTGCATGGGAAATTCAGGATTTTTTCTATCTCTGACAAATGCTATTGGGATTTTGATAGGTTATGCATTGACTCTATCCGGAACTTTGGTAGTATGTATGTAGACATTTTAACAAAATTAACTCCTTTTTATCTATGAACACAATGTCTTATTTATCCCTTTTAAATTTTTTATTTTCTAGTTTTTAGTGTACAAACCTTTTATTCGTAAGCATTTCATTCTTTTTGATGCTATTGTAAATGAGATTACTGATTTTCTTTTCTGGAAATGCAATTGCTTTCCGTTTTGTTTTTTTAACTCTGCAACTTAACAGAATTCTAACAATTTTTGCAGATTTCCTATATGTAATACAACATCATCTGGAAACATTTTTACTTTTCCAATATGAATACATTTTATTTCTTTTTGCTGACTATTGCTTTGGCTAGGACATCCAAAGCATTGTTGAATAGAAGTGGGTATTTTCTGTACTTGTTTATATAAATTTCTAAGGGATTAATTGGTTTCTTTCAGAAACAATCTCTTGCTCCACCTTGGCTTGTGTCTGCCTGCTGTAGCACAAGCCAGAAGATTGGTAGCATGCTCTGTTTCTCCTTCTTTGTATAGAAACCTTGTGTGGAGTTTAGAGTTCTGAACCTTCTGACAATCTCATGTAGCCTTCCAATGTGCAATGATCTGCTTGCCTCTTTACCTTTTTTTTTTTTTTTTTTCTTCTCCCAGTTTTTGGCTGGGGCTGCGTTTGAACCCTCCACCTCCGTCATATGGGGCCGGTACCCTACTCCTTTGAGCCACAGGTGCCACCCAGCCTTTTTATTTTTTATTTATTTATTTTGTTAAATCATAGCTGTGTACATTAATGCAATTATGGGCACCATACACTGGTTTATATCACCCAGCCTCTTTACTATTTTTATCTACCCTCACTCAGGTGAACTTTGACCGTCTGTCAGTCATCTGTGTGCAGAAAGATTACCCCAATTTCTTTATTGCGTTTTTCATTCCATTCGTTCTAACCCTGTGCTACGGTAGTTTCTCAACTTTACTTATTCCACTAAAGTCAATGTGACTTTTGTGCATACTGCTTCTGTATTTACTCCCTCTTTTGTTAATGACAATCTTTGCCAAATTTACTTTATATTCGCTGTTCTGGCTCCTCTTCTGATAACACTCATTGGGACTCTTGCTGCATACAACAACCTCACAGAGCTAATCTCACCCAACAAGTTTACCTTCTTCACTGGGGGCCCTATGGCCACTTAACTGGAGGAGGAAAATGATTAAAGGTTCCAGAATGGACTCAAACCTGTCTGGAATGACATGTCCCTTTCACATCTTGTACTTCAAGGCTGTCAGAATGATCGATGTCCCCCTTGTTGTTCTAGACTCCGGTGAGTTACCTTACACTTCTTGCCCCTAAGTGTTAAGACCCAGTACTACCTATACAAGTGCTACAGGCATATTTATAGTAAATTTAACAACTCTCTCCACAAAAGCTTGCATGTACTACTAGCACATATGTATTGTTAGCTCCTCCTTTTTCATAACACAATTATTCTACCCTTTCATTCTCTACTGCTTGGTTAAGTACTTTTCCCATCACGATGTTACTACTTTGAACATCACTGCATTCATTATGAATAGATAAACTGGAATCCAGGCATCCACCTATCTTGAATGATCCTGGCAAGCAGATTCCACTTTACATACTTTAATCGATGTATTAAAGAAATTAAGACCAAAATGGTTCCTTGTGAGCCTTACTGCTTTCATATTAATAGTTTTCTACTTTGTTTTTTTCTTCTGTATCAGTGGCTATAGCTGCCTTAACTGAATCTGTTCACACTGCTCATTTTGTTGATACTATGATGACTAATAACACAGAAGAGCTCATAAGACATGCTAGAATTGACAATAAAGTTATGCAAACTCTCAATGCCCTGGAGACTGCCATTGAATGCCTTGGAAATAAACAACAAGCTCTACAAAGGACTGCTCTTCGCTGTGCTTTAAATAGCAACATTCATGTTACAGAAGTTACTTAAAATAGTTTCCTTCATACCTGGGAACAAGTTAATCATTTACATAGTGCCTCTCATGACATTTTGACTTGAGGTATAGATGACTTATCCAGCCAGCTATGTGAATAAGCTATTGCCATTCAAAGGGCCAGCCAACATTGTTTTGATACTTGAGATATTTTCAATGGCTGTCTCCTTGTCATTGGTTTTCAGGATTAAATTTATGTGGTTTTATTGGTGCTCTTATTCTCATTATGATCATGAGAGACGATGTGTCATCTGACCCAACAACAGAAGAAACAAGACAAAATGTCTATGTTCACTTAACAAGAAACAGGAGGAGAGGTGGGGAGAATTGTGCCCTAATCTTTAGCATAAGACTTGCTCCTTGGTTGAGAAACTTAGACACTCATGAGAATGGCATGTGAGTTGTGTATGTGCAGGAGATCGGAGAAGGTGCAAGAGAAATGAATATGTGAGGTGTGGCAACACCAGGCCTAATGGTTATGGTAAAGAGTGTCTACGTTCCTAAGGGCTCTTGATGCTGGAGGCAGAGTCTTGCTTAAGGTCTGAGGCTTTCAAAAACAAGTTGGAGACTCTCGTGAACTTGTACAAGGAGGGAGAGTTGACCTGAGTGGAAATGGTGGGAAATAGAGAAATAAAGCCATGAAAGACAGGGAGCGACAAAGACTGAAGATGAGAGGTAGGATAGCATTGGGAAGACTGATGCAGCTGATGGCTGCAGCCAGTACCTGAACCATGGAAACAGCTTTATATTATACAGTATCTTAACAAGGTTGCATAAATTTTAGTGATACCAGAATTTCGTCTTCAGTGGGTTCTTCGTCTCCGTGATTCAAAGAATGAATCCATGGACCACAGATCAGTGATAAGACAGGATTTATTTACAGAAAAGAACACAAAAACCAAAGCTCCTGGCACAGAGAAAAAAACCCAAGTTGGGGGTGGGAGGAGCGCTCTCTCTCCCCCCTTCTGTCCCCAGGGTGTTTGTCTAGGGGTATGTATAGGTACATGGGTTCCTTATATGTGAGTCCAGGAAATGAATGGATACAATCTTTTCCCCTCGGGCAAGGTGAATGAATTAATGAATGGACAGTCCCTTCCGCTGGGGCAAGGTGAATGAATGTATTAATGAATGGACTCAGTCCATTCAAGGAATTGAGGCCTAGGAAACTTAGATGAAATTGACCTAGGTATAGGAAATGGGAATCTCTGTTCAGTCCTAAGTGCAAGGGGAAGGAGAGACCAAGGCACCGAGGTCTCTCAGGCGGTTGTCCGGCCCCTCTGGCTATTAGAGCCTCGGAGGGGTGTCCCCCCCTTGCCTACACTCCAGCCTGCTGGTTCCCCTGCCAGATGCCAGCCCTACCAAGACTGCCAAGGCAGAGGTGGCTGGGGTACCACCTGTCCTGTATCATTAGCACATGGGGTAGAGCTCATCCTTAAAGAGGAAAAAAGGAAAGTATGCATGGGCTACGTGACTTCAGGCAGGTGGAAAGAATGTTATTAAAGGAGTGGTTGTGGGTTGCTCCCAGAGCATTTCCAAGGCTGTGGGTGCCCTGCCATCCACAGTCCGCTCCCCACAGGAGACATTCTGTCTGATACTTTCCACGTTCCCCCTTTTTAGTGCTGATGTCTGATAAGTAAGTTTTAACTACTCCTGCTTTACGGTAATTAATATGGACCTGAGGTTTGCTCAGAGGGCTCTGAATTCCTCAGTCCCCTAACATGGACTTTGTTTCATGCCTCTCCATTCATTGCAGCCAAACTCATGTGTTTTCTTTATCAATTAACACTTAGGGAATTCTCAGTGAGGGTACGAGAGAAGAAGCTATAATCTGTAATCATGATAAAATATGGCAACATTCTGTGCCTGCTCACATTTTTCCTGAGTATAGTATTGAGAGTTCCTTCAGCATTGGGTGTCAGAACCTAAGCAGAGCCAGAAATGCACTCGTGGTGAAGAGGTGGCCCTATGTGGAGTATTAGAGTCTAAATGGGTAAAAAGGCAGCCATGCTGTGGAGGAAGGCAGTTGGTCTGGTTTAGGATATTAGACCTAAGACAGAGTGAGGAGAGCATCCATCCAAAGTTTAACCCATGGGCTTCATTATCTGGTGATTAGATGGGCATTTGGCATTTGTTTTCTTGGTGCGCTATGAAACGTCAGTAGCTCTAAGTCTGATCTCAGGCTTAAAGATCTCTAGATATACGATACTACATTATTTTACCTCATGTTTTTGTCTCCTCCCTATAAAATGGTTATAGCAGCTCTTGGTGTAGTGAGAAGATCTAAGGACCACAAGGTCTCAAGTTGGGCATATTTTACATTATGAATTTGTTACCGTAATTGAGTCTAATATTTAAAATGCTAGTTATGAAACAAATAGCACGAAGGTCAATTTTTACTAAAGGCAATGTAATTTAGAATATTTTAATGTAATTAGTAATGACTAGATCTATGATATTTTCCAAATTAAAATACATTGACAAAAAAGAGCAAATGATTAATGATAGAAAGTGAAAAAATGTCAATTTTGCATAAGAGTTTAATTTTTTAAATATTCTATTATAAGCAGAAATCACCAGATATTTGGGAAAAGCAAATGAGAAACTAGTCAAACTAGTCAAAGCTAGTCATTTAGGGTTTTTTAATTTCTTACATTTTCTCTGCAATTACACACTTTTAATGATGGCAACATACCAATATTGAAAATTTATGAAAATTCAAAATACTATTTTTTTCTATTACAAGATTGCTAACCATGTCCCTCTAAATGCCATTTTAAAATACCATTCAAGAAATGTTTATATCATGCTGTCTTAGGGACTTTACATTTTTCATTAAAATATTAGAAACTAATATCACTCTTTAGCAAATGTGTGTTCAAGACAAAACACAACACATAGAATGTGAGGTGAGCGTGTGGAGAGGTACGCAATGTGTCTGGAGGAAAAAGTAAATAATTTGAAAGCTGAGTCTTTTTGTCAAGTCTGTAAGTTTTCACTTTGACCCCAAACAGTTCTAAAGCACATTTATGAGTGAGGCTTAGAATGTGAAAGTGCAAGAGAGTATCAGTTGAAAACTTAAGCTTTCAATTCAATAAAATAGAAATGTTTTGGAATTTTCTACAGCACCAAGTATTTTAATACAGTTGGACATAAAACTTAGTACAAACATTTAATTGTTATCTAACACTTCCTAATATAAGTCCAACTTAGCAGTTTAATTGTATTAAGATAAAACCAAACACAAAAGGCAACTTACCCCCATATCTTAGCCATGGTACTTACATAATCACTGTAACATCGCCTTAAAACACAACTCGGGATCTCTTCCATCACCCTATTGAATCATCTGAGCTAAAGGAAGTTACTATTTTCAATTCAAAAGCACTACTAAATATATAATCAGCATTCAAAACTTGTTTGTAATAAGAGTAATTAGTTATGTAATATAGCATTCATCACAATATTGTACTTTACATACAATGAAAATTGTCAGGCATTGCCCTGCTGGAGTAAAACAGCAGAATCTAACCAACATTTTTCTTGGTATGAAGAGGCACAGTCATGAAAAACATTAATCTTCAAAGTTCCTGAAGCATATTTTCTAGGATTTAATATCCTTAAATATATTTACTGCTTTTTCATATTTATGATCACAAGACTGTATAAATCTATTCATAAGCCCATAACATGAACAAATAATGCATGTATTTTCTGAATCATTTTTAATTTGGTGAAAGGATATAAATATGGAAAGGCTTGTCACACGAAAGCGCTTAAATGATCAATTTATTTCCGCACTGCAGAAACTTAGGAAGAAACACGAGGTGAGGAAAATGGTATTGTAAATAGATTGTTTTTGACAATATTTAAGACAGCTTTGGGGGGGAAGGGTTGTGAACTGCTCTGCCCCAAAGGTATATCCACTAACTACCTTTCTGAGAGGGGTCCCAACAGTAATTCTTCTATTGGTGACAAGCTCTACTTTGTGTAGCTAGTTTATTTGAATTTAAGTTTGTTTAGGTGATTGAAATGAGAGCTCCACTTTATGAGTAAGCCTCAATTGGTTTTCAAGACCTATTTCAAAAGTAAATTGTGAGGACCTTGGAAATACACTTACAGAATGCTGAGTCATAGATCTTTCACATTTTTCACTTTTTACTGGTCAGATTTTTCCCCATGAATGGCTCGCTTGAGTGAATATATTTTTTTATTATCAGTAAAAATATCCTACATTTAAAATTTTATAGACAAAAAGAAAGCTGAAAGACTTTGTCTTCAGACCTCTCAAATATTTTTAAAGTCTTTCTAATAGACAGAACATAATAGAATTTTGCATCCACACAAAGGAATGGGTAAATGTGCATATAACAATAAAATTGATTTTATTAAAATTTTATTAAAAGTAAATTATTTTCTCAACCAGGAGTAACATGGATCATATTTACCCTAGTCCACTAAAACTACCAACCAATAAACAAAATATATGACCCAATGATTTTATTTTTCATTTCTTTCCTGCTTTTTAAAGTTTGAAAATATTAAAGGAGTACAAATGGTTTTTCTGTTATAGGCATAACTTGTATAATGTTTAAGTTGGGAGTAGTGTGCCCATCATCAGAATGGTGTTCATTCTATCCCTTTCCCTTCCCAGCCTCACCCCTTTTTGGATTCCAGTAACCTTTACATCTTTTTGGGCCCCTGTATACCCACATTTGAGCTTCACATTATTAGAAAGTACACATGGTTTTTTCCGTTCCTTGGACACTTCACTTAGCATAATGGTGTCCAGGTCCATCCAAGTCTCTTCAAAAGACTATTTCATTACTCCTCATGGCTGACTAGTACTCCACTATATATACAGAAGGTGCCAAAAAGTCTCTACAGATTTTAAGAGATGCTCTCTATGTATTTTCGAAGTTGGATTAAAGGTAGGCCAGCACTCGTCAAGTGTACCTAGACATGCTATGCACATTCATTTTTCCTGAAATTTGTATGCTTTTGGAGAATGCCCAATTTTAATTCCAAGATCTTAAAATGTGTACATACTTTCTTTAGCATCCTTGTTTCACTTTTTAAAAAATCCTATGATTAGATGGGCATTTAGGTTGATTCTACACCTTTACAATTGTGAATTGTGTTGTGGTGGACATTTGATAAAATGGCATTTATTCCTTTGGGTAGGTACCCACTAACAGATTGCTGGGTTGAATTATAAGTGTACCTTTATTCCTTTGAGAAATTGTCACACTATTCTTAGACGTTGTACTTATTTGCAGTCCCACCAAAAGTGTATAAACCTGCTTTTTTATCTGCAGTCACATGACAAGGAAAATAACTCATTTCATAGGGTATTTCAATCCATATTCTTCTTGGAAATTTTTGTTAGCTTAGTCTTTTTTTTTTTTTTTTTGCCTGGGGCTGGGTTTGAACCCACCACCTCCAGCATATGGGGCCAGAGCCCTATTCCATTGAGCCACGGGCACCACCCCAGCTTAGTGTTTTATTACAATGAAAACATCAGGAATTCTCTTAAATAGCACCCTGTTAATACTGTTTGAGAGGGGCAAAAATCTTTCAATACTTAAAAATAAACTTTTCAACATATTCCTTAAGGGTACATCATACTCTTTGACTTTTCGGATTTTTTTTTTTTTTTTTTTTTTTTTTTTTTTTTTTGGGTGTGGGTGTGTGGGGGTGTGTTTTATTGTCTCG